>CATIWQ010176144.1:0-21743 GCA_949673415.1 Euphorbia schlechtendalii | reverse complement strand
GTGCACGTGAGATTGGAGAGCTTCCAATTGCGAGCTTCACGACATCCGTCTCTTAAGGAGACTTTTCAAGTAAGTTCTTATTATGTAAATAAATTGGTTTGAAACCCTATCAATGGTTCTTGAGAAGATCCTATTCGAATTTGAGAAAATTTTAACCGGTAATTCTGCCGACGCGGTTATGTTTTCGATGACAATTCCCCACAGTTACATCATCAATTCCAACCATTTTTCCCATTTTCGATTCCCTAAACCCCATTTTGCAGGATTTACAGTGTTTTTGCTCCAACCATCTTTCCCATTTTCCATTCCTCATTTCAGATTCCCATAAAGTAATAATATTTTATTTGTTATTATATTTATTTCTTTACATCAAATATATTCTCAATAAGCAAAAAAGTACCAAACATATTAAAATAAATCAAAATAAAAAATATATTAATATAATAATTATTTCCCATTTTGGGATTCTCTATACACAGGGAACCTCATTTTAGAGAGATATGCACTATATATGGAATGGTTGAATTTGATCATTCCTTATATTCATTCCCCTTTTGAAGAATTCTCTAAACTGAGGAACAATTGAACATGCTCCAACACTATTCTTGGACCATGGATCTCATGGAAGAAATGGGGAGGACAGGAAATGATTTCCTTGCCACATCATATATTTCTCAATATATCAATCTCATCCAAAGGGTGGGATTTTGAAGGGAAAGTGCATGCAAGTTACCATTTTAACCTTACCATTTTAATTTTGTTTTAATTTCTTTTAAACCTCATTTAGATTTACATTAAATAAAAAGAAAAATCTCAAACTCACCCCGGATGTGATTCAAACTTAAAATTTCTAAAGTTCAAGGTTTCTTTCTGACCTGTAAGTTAAGACCCCAGTCACATCCTCATCATTTTAATGCATGTCTAAAATTTTTTTCATCATTTTAATGCATGTCTAAAATTTTTTTCAAGAATATTAAGGTAAATTACATACTCATATTCCTTATAAATTCATCCCTTCTTTCAAATACAAAATATTTAACATTATACAATTCCTTAAAAAAAATTTCAACACTTTTTTTCTTCTGCTTCTTTTTTTAAAATTCTCCAAAAACTTACTTCCAAATAGAGCTTACAACTGTTTTGAAAAAAATATAGAGCAATGAAACAAAAACGATCTTAATTTTTCATATAATTCCATATGTTTATTCTTAATTAAATTAGCTTACCAGCCAATTCATGAATTTTCTAGCTGAAACAATGTGTATTATGGGCAATCACAGATTTCATTTCATATATATGACTACCAATATTATTAGAGCCAAAATCTCCTTCAATTTCTGAATACAATACCGATATGTAAAAAAACCATATTTTCTACTAGGGGATGTATGGGCATAGATTTTTTAAATTTTGATTTATTATAAATTTTAGTCCATCGTGACCATTCTTTTCAAATCAAATGCCTAGTTTTAACATTTTTTTTATTGTGGTCCCATTGTTAACATTTGATATGAGCATTTGATTTGAATTCAACAATTGATTTACCAAAAATTACTCTAAATGAAGAGAATCTCATCATTTGACTCGAAGAAAAACAAGAAACTTCATTGAAGTTGCCAGTTGACTCGCCATGCTCTTTTGAAAGAGTGGAGCCAGCAACAATTTAAATTAAGTTTGATGTGAACTGAATTGCAATGAAAAATAACAGAGCTTAAGGATTAACATTTATCTATTTTTGGTAATCAAGGATTAACATGTATTCAATAATTGAGATAAGTTGCTTTAGATAGTGGGCCTTCATCTACTTATATGATTCAATCAGAAGGCCTTTCCGGGCCCATTTAGAGCTGGTATGAGAAAGATATTCTCGGCCCGGAAAAACCCTAACCCTAATTCTATTATATCTCTTAAATAACCGAAGCAAATTTCAATCGATCTTCTGCACAGGCCGCTCTTCTCTCTCGTGTCTCAGGTTTTTCCCTTCACTCTACTGATATGTTGTATCATCTTAATCCTTCTTCGATTGATTATGTTTCTATTGTAGGTGATCAGAGCAGAAAAAATGGCAGCAGCTTACGGTGCAATGAAGCCAGCAAAGGCTGGCCTTGAGGAGCCACAGGAGCAGATTCATAAAATCAGGATTACGCTCTCCTCCAAAAATGTCAAAAACCTCGAAAAAGGTTTTTCCTTAAACCTATTTTCTGTTTTTAAGCACAATTGTTTACTATCTTATGCTGAACGAAGCCCGGTAGCCTTGTGAATGTTGATTTTATTGGTTTGCGGTTCGTTTTACGGATTGGTGTTAATTTTTGCTTGCTTCTTGCATAGTCTGTGCTGATTTGGTTCGTGGTGCTAAGGACAAAAGATTGAGAGTCAAGGGCCCCGTTAGAATGCCCACAAAGGTTCTTCTCATCACTACTAGGAAATCCCCTTGTGGTGAAGGTATGTACTTGACAATCTGAAGTTTATTTCGTCGTTTCAATGTGTGATCTCTTGTTGACTATTATATGCTCTGGTATTTTCTGTTGCCTTCAAATTGATGTCATTGTGTTGTGTTTTCTATAGGAATGGAATTGAGAAATGTAAGAAATTCGCAATCATTGATTCTTTCAAATTTTTTCAAAGCTTGTTACTTGTTTGTTTATTATGCTTACCTTCATCCTTGCCTTTCAAATATTTCTGCTGACGAAATTTCTGTACATCTATCCTGCAATTGAAGTGCTCGAATTGTATCACTGTACGAAAATTTAAGGAGGTGTTTCTCAAAACTTTTCTAAAAGTCACTTATATCTGACTTTTTTAAGAAGTAAATCTGACTTACTTTTAACTTCTGTCTTATTTTTAACTTTTAAGTTAAAAATAATTATCAGAAACACTTCACTGTCTAACTTATTAACTTATAAGTTAAAATATTCTTAAAAGACACTTTTAAGTTAAAAGTTAAAAAGAGAAGTTTTGAGAAACACCCCCTAAATTTCTTTAATCAATGAAAGTGCTTATTTTTTACATTTTGAGCAGTATGGTTTTGTTTACGAATTCTGCTGATTAGTACATTTCCTCCTTGATCTGATTACCCGGGTGAATTATCTTGGAAGTGTCTTCAAAATTCAGTGTTCAATGTGCTTGACCGCCAAATTCCTAAACTGGCCTTGCAACCTGAAACCCAGCATTAAATATTTTAATCATAGATTCGTCTCGAAATCTAAAATACATACTTCAAACTCTTGAAATTACGTGTTTTTTTATATCTCAATCTTTAGCATTGATTCATGCTTTCCTATTTATTGATGGCCCAACCAATAAATTGTATAGTGGATGTATAAAAGGCTCTAATGTGCGGTATTGCATTTGCAGGAACCAACACATGGGACAGATTTGAGCTTAGGGTTCACAAGCGTGTAATTGATCTTTTCAGTTCTCCTGAGGTTGTGAAGCAGATCACTTCCATTACAATCGAACCTGGTGTTGAGGTTGAAGTGACCATTGCCGACAATTGAATGTTTGATATTTTTATGTTCCCTTTTTGGTAAAAGGAACCTCGTTTAGTTCTTTAGAAAGCTTTGAGCCTTGTGGATTTTATTTGTTTGTAATTTCCTTCAGGCCTTGTGGCTGGCAGATTTCTTTTAGGAATGATGTAGCGTTTGATTTTGTTTCATACCTTTTGAGTTTAAAGATTATGGTTATGCAAAGTTACGGTTTTGTCTTGTTTTCAAATTTGAAGGTCATTCATGCTTGGTTATGAAATTCTTCTTGCTGAACCATTGGGTTAATTTGAACATGTTTAAAGATTTGTCCTGAGTAACTGAGTAGCCCAATGCAGTGAGCATTTCCGTTTGAAATTTATAGCACTTTCTTGGAGGCACGAACTAGTTTGGGGCACTTAGAGTTGTCTCAATGTAAATTATAAACTTGTAGTTTTTGGGCTGAAAATTTTCTGAAATTGGCTCAGAAATTATTGATCGGTTATTGGTCAGCAAAAGGAATTGTTAATACACCATTTTGTCATTGTAACGAGCAATGATAGTGTAGGTAAGTTATAGAAATTGTGAAATGATTTGTAATATCGATATTAGTGTGTAAAAAATATGACATATATACCATGGTTTTCAGAACCGGATCGGTTATCGAATCAGTGAAGAGGGTGGTTCATGAATTTAAGGTTCAACCGGATTAAATCGGTGATCGAACCGGATTTTTTAAAAATTAAAAAAATATTATTTAAATAAGGTATGGTGAATTTATTTACACAATATACTAAATAAATAAAGTAAATAGTTAATTTAAATCTAAGTAAAAATTTTATATAGATATTATAAAAAAAATATAATACAAATACGTAACAGTGTTGCAATTGAATGGCAGGTATAATGAATAATAAGCTGAGGGTCATGAGTTCGATTCCTACCTATTGGCAAAAATTTAAAAACCATTATTTTGAAAAAGAATAAGTGAACCGGCCGGTTGAAGCAACCGATTTCCGGTTCGACCGGGTCTGACCGGCCAGTTCAACCGGTCAACGTCCGGTTTTTGATATTGAACCGGGTGAAAACCGACCGAACCAGTGACCGGTTCCGGTCCGACCCGGTCCGGTTTTCAAAACCATGATATATACACTTGTCTCTATGTATATAAGCTGTTATACCATGAACTACACGAATTTTTAAGTTGTAAATCGCTAAGTAGTCATTAGAATCAATTAAAAAACTATCCGAGTTAAAAAGTGTCTATAAGTTGTTTAAACCATCCAGCAAGCAACGTACTACATTACTTGGAATATATTGATTATTGATCTGTAACAAATAAATTTGATTTCTGAGTTAATTTAACTTCCAACTGCGGTTATTAAACTGAAAGATGCAGATTGAATTATCAAAAATCATTTTGAAGAACCGAGCAAAAAATAGTCAAACGAACCATCAGCAGGAAGACGTTGATTCATAAATGAGAACGCTGGTCCACAAAAAATGTAACAGTACGATAATCAAACTAAGTTTACATGTTTCGCAACACTAGTAATCAGCCAAATATTTAGAGAAGATTAAAGTTTCTATATATGCACCAAAGTTTTCTCGAAGAAGAAAAAGTCAGTACAGGTTTCGGGGTATTCAAAACTTGGCAATTCAGTGGTGGTTCCCAGGCCTCTCATGTTCTTCTGGATCTTCAAACCGTTGATCATCGATTTGAAGCTGCACAAATCGACACAATATCCACTATTAAGAAATTTAACGATATTTTCTGGTCAACTTTCCAGTACATGGATACGGAAAGCATATAAAGGAACAAATTACTTAACATGGATATCAAATAAAAAAAAAGATACTCCTATTATATGTTACAAAATAGTGTGGCAGAACAAAGCTAAGTTGTATGCTAAAAAATTGGTAGAGTACATCTATATAATATAACAAATACTTCAAAATCATACTAGAAGTCTAAGCCTTACCTCAAGCACTCTACGAGTTACCTCATGATCCCCATTTGAGTGGCCAATGGAGTTTGTTGCATTTTGAGACATATCCCATTCAGAATCTTCACCCTCTAGAGATAACAATAACATGTGACAAAACCCATCAAAAAAATTGTGTTGTCTAGTTCTTAATGTAAATCAATAAAATTAACTTAACTTACAATCTCGTACCTGCATCATCATCAGCCATCTGATCAGCACTAAAAATCCAATTGTGCTCTTCTTGATCAGCCTCTGCAGTGAAAAATTTAATGGCAAATTAGTAGAACAAACATTGATCAGTAAAATCAGAAAACTTAACAATCCAGAATCCAATTCCAACAATGAAAAAAGTTAATACCATTAACCGGTTCAGGGTTCAGCTCAGCACACTCACAGAAAATCTGAAACAGTGTATCCACTGTCACAAAAGAAAACCAAAATTAAACATAGATACAGAGAAAGGCTTTAAAGTTGATATTAAATAACAAACTGAGCAATATTCCAAATCAATCGAAGAATGGGACCATTACATTGGCTGGGGTCTGAGGGGATAAGCCTCATCTCCCTCACATGCGACAAGTCTGCATTTTCATTACTTTCTGAATCTGAATCTGAGTCTTCTGCGTCCAGGTCATCATCAGCTTCAATCTCAATCTTCAAACAAACAATGTTCAGAATGTAAGGTGCCAATCACATTCTTCAGAACATTTTGAAAAGAACTCTATAAAAAAATTATATTATGGGGCAAACCCAGGACCATTAGGCGTCAGGCAATGCTTAAAAATATTTCTGACTAGCCTAACATATCACCTAAGAAATTATCAAATCCAACTGGAAATAAATAGAACTTTCAATGGCTAATGTACTGAACATATATGAGAAAGCATTCCATCAGAGAGGGAGCAATTCTGTCCACAACTATCAAATTGAAAATGTCCAACCATTTCAATCAAAATGTACTAAAATAGTATATGAAAATCATATTCCAAGGACTAAATTCTCATTTACAAGTCTACTTTCTATACTGATAACAAAAGGAATTTCTACATAACATATTAAATATCTGAATTCGTGAATCAAAATAAACAGATAAGCACCTGTGTGTAAATGCAAGGAGAGGAATAGGCCTCGGGATCTCTGGATACAGCGTGCAGCGACAGAGATAAGAAATCAACCGCATAACCTTTTTCCCTGTCTACATCACTCAGCCACACCACCTTCCTGGAAGAGAAATTCCATCAAATCATCAAAATTAGCACATAAACCAAGAGGCAAAGAGAAAAAAACCAAAATGAAGCGTATAATTTACTTGGTGGAGATGTAAAGAGTGCCAGGAGATTCTGGAGAGCGATTGCCAATGACGACGGCAACGTCGGGTTGAACGTGTACTAACTCCTCGCCATTGAAGGTGTCGAGAACCGGTTCTCCGGCACCGTCTCCGGTCCTTTGCGAAAACTGTGTAAGCCCCAGTACCATTATTTTGCTGTGAATTGGTGTTTGCTTGGAGGTTTTGGGAATCTAGGGTTTTCAAAAGGGGTTTTGACATCGATTACTGTTTCAGGGGGAGCACTGCTAAATACGACGCCGTTTGAACCTTGTATTATAATAACGCAGAAACACTCTTGAAAGTTGAATGAAAAAAACACTTGAAAAACGATTGCTCCTTCAGTTTTTTTACATGTCCATTTTTAATTTCGTACTTGAAATTTTTTTTGTGTTCCTTCGTCTTACCATGTGACTTTAGACAAAAATTGTCCCATGTGAACATATCATTTACCTAATGTAAAAAATGATCAAAATATCAGTTTATCTATAACAACTTAACTAAGATCAATCTGATTACAGAATAGAGCAACAGTGGTTCACTATTCACCAGAAGGTTGATAGGATTAATTCATTGGTTGAACATAAACTCAAATCATTAAGAATCACATCATCTACAGTGATGACGCATTAATGGTGATTAACCCTTTATCTGGTGACAATATTACTAAAAAACATCTCACCGTCTAATACAAGGATCAACTCTCACTGAGTGGGCCCCGACGAGTCAACACCTAGTTCTCTAGGGACCCTTCACTTCCTACAATCTTATACACATTTAATGCTCTCCACCGTTACCCTCTCTTCTCCATAACAGATTTTGACATGGGAGATGCTTTGCTGGTACCCTGATCAAGCCTTCTTTTACAGGATAGGATGAACTTCGAAGACCATAGGAGCCACCATTCTTCTCGGACATCAGGCAGCAATAGGGCATGTTGGTCCTATGATGAAGTTGGGTCATAATTTAGTTCAATGCAAAGCTAAAATCATGGCTGCAATTCCTCACTAATTTTGAGGTTCACAATCTTCTAAACCTCTATTCGATTCCTTGGAAACTCGCGTAGGTTAAAATTAAAAGATTACATCTATTATGCCTCTTTATTTTTTATTTTTCTCGCTTAATATTTAATCTCTGCGCAGAATTATTAAGGGAGGCATTTTGTTATCAAAGGACATTTCAGTCTGGAGTTTGGAATATCGAATACCTATTACGGAGATACCCAAATTATGAACAAGAGCAGGAGGATTTCTTTACACATTATACGGCTACGATTTTTGTAGTATATAGTTGGGTAATTTGTTCCAGCAACTCGAAACGTCAGCCTGTAATTTGTTTCCAGACATCTCAGAATCTCACTGATCAGTCCATTGTTTTCAAGGGGGTTTGGAAGGTTTGCTTAGAAAACGTTGAGCAGAAAACTCATCCTGCGTGAGCTGGCTGGCTCAGTAATCTATGCCACATTTGGCATCTCTTTTTAATGGTGCAGCCAGAAACTAAGTGATGAATTTGGGAAAGGTATTTTTGAAAATATCAGGTTTTCCATCTAATTCAGATTTCACACAAGGAACTACTACAATGCTTCCTCAAGGATGCATGAAATGAGAGAAATGGAAGAATGGGATCCTCAGGATGTGTTTGGTCAGTCTTCTATTCTATTGTTTATTTCTTGTGCCATTGCTATGGTATTCAACCATGGAAGATGCGTCAAGATAGGTGCCTTTACAATGTTGGTCATCAACACTTGGGACTCATTTAAAACAAATGAAAAAAGATAAAATATTTTCTTAGAATCTAAAACAGATGGAATGACTATTCCAAGCTATTATAGCTCTCGTAGGATATCTCTTATTCCACGAAAATATCCATTCCGCCAATCAAACAAACCACCTCAGAATCTGGAAAGCTTCAAGTCGCAGATGAGAATGGAATTGTAAAAAGAGCTACTGCACTGAGCCTCAAGGAAATTAAGAAAAGAGCATCAACAAAAATGTCATCTTTCGAATATTTTAAAAGCTTTTTCGATTAAATCATACAAAAAAATAGGGACAGGACGTTAGCAGTCACCATATCAGGTAAATTTATACCAATATTTTTGTTGTATGTCATAGCCATTGGAAATGGATTCTGAATGCAAAACTTTGCACGGGGAGCAAGCAGTAACTGAAAATTCTGTAATTCAAAGTCGTAACACGATATGCTCAAAAGGTTAAACAAAACTTAAAGATCAAAACCAAGTCAACATTTTAGTACATAGGTTGTTTGCTACAATCCACCCCCCTATTGCAAGATAAAAATTCTCAGATTTTCTGATAAAACTCCATAGCATCTCAAACTGATGCAAGAACATATGTTGCTTATGCAACTAGTGTGCTGGCAGTGGTCGACTCACTGCAAGGCAAAATAAAATGAGATAGTCAATACCAGAATAAATTACAAGGGCTCTGAATGTATAAAACTTAAACAGCAGAAAATAGGAACTCTAACTAAACTATGAAAATTAAAGATACAGGAGACCAGTGAGTCAGTGACTATGCTTATTGGAGTGGCACCATTATTTTGTTAGCATAAACAATCAGATAATATGCATCCCCTATTTAAACACATTTCACAAACAGAACTATTCACTTAGCGAAAATAAGTAATAATTGAAAAATAAGTATATGAAAAGAAGATAGTGAAGTATTGAATAACAAAAAAAAGAAGCTATATCAGTGGTACGACTTCTGACAAAACAATCACACACACAGAAACTGAGTAGTGCATTTTATGTTCATGAACAAACATAATACAGAAGCACTGATTATTCTTAGAAATTAAAATATACATCAACATAGCTTTGGATTGTCAATTACAAATTGACTGTCCATCTTCAAAGCCAGAGATCATCTAACTATTATCCAATCAACTTTGAATGGGATATATGTAGCAAAGAACAGGGAAGGAAATGGAAATTGAAACAGCAACAAAGACCGGAAAATGACAAGTTTAATGTGAATTTCAGGATTCATAGGAGAAAACAGAAACGCTACTGACAAGAGTTTCGATGCTGCCTTGAATAAGATACAAGGCTATTAAGCTTAAGTCACTCACGACACCACATAAAGAAAAAAAATTTGCAAATTTTGAATTGTAGTATTGTTGATTATCTAATAGCATCAAGTTGAAAATACAACTGGAGAAAAAAATAGCCTTACTATTTCCATACTGGAGGAAGCTTCTTTGTCTTTTTGTAGTATCGTGCAAGCCTGTGAATCCTGCTCTCAACAAGGATCAGCCTGAATTTGGAATCCTTATCCTTTCTATTCCTCTCCAAATGCTTCCTAATTGCAACAGCCTTCTTGATGAGATGGTACAAATCCTCAGGAATCTCAGGGGCAAGACCTAACAATGAACCCATTAAGATTACTAACCTTGATTACTTATAAGAGATTCAGCACATTCCTTGGTTCTAACTTCTAACTTCTAAGATCTTGTACAATAGATAAGACAAGTACAAGTCCTACAAAAAGGCATATTAACTGTTCTAGAGTAAACAAATACTTTGCTTTCATCAACTAATATGGTTGCTAAAGACAGCTAAATTCTTGGCAACGCATCTGCTGTTCTATCAAATGCAAACTAAGGTGATTACATTCATTCAATTTCTACTTCATCAAATGTAAAAAGACTGACAACCAATAAAGATAAGAGAAATAATCTTACCATGTGCCTTAAGGATACGCAAAATCTTGCTTCCAGTGACACTCTTAACCTGAGCAATACCATGAGAATCTCGCAAAATAACACCTATCTGAGAAGGAGTAAGCCCCTTCTTTGCAAATTTGCAAATGTTCTCCTCAACCTGAAAACAACACTTATTACTCCCCTCTTCACAATCCACACAACATTCAAACAGGCACGCATTGCTTTCCAAAAGCATAATATAACATTCAAAGGGTTTAAATCATCAATTAAATAAATCAAAGAGCATCTCAAACATCGTGTTCTGAATATAGTTTCTGCATTTTTCAGCAAAAATACAGACTAACTAATCCACATAATAAAAAAACAATAACAATGACAAAAAGAAAATTGAAAGGCTTGCAGAGCTCACATCCTGAGAAGAAATCTTAAGCCAACTAGGCGGAGTTCTCTTGTAAGGCAAAGCCGAAGCTGAAATACCCTTACTGCAAATACGCAAACAGACTATAAATGCACCGATCAAAAACTATAAATGCAAAAGTAGAAAATAGGAATAGAAGGGAGAGGGTACCCGCGACTGTGCATACGACCCATGGTGACGGCGACGAAGATGCAACTGAATCTGCCTTACCTTACCTTCCTCTGCAATAAGCCGCAAACCCTAGAATCAGTGAAGAAAGCAATTCTAGGATTTTATATACTTGAGAAATCCAACCAAATGTGGCCTCGTTGCAAATCACAGCCTGGCATATAATACGGGCTTACGTGCAAATAATGGGCTTTTATATTTTCCCCGAAAGCTTTTAATTGGGTATTCAAAGTCCAAATCATCCAGATGGACACTTTTAAATGGGCCAATAGGATTTACAAACAAAAGGATTTTAGGATAAAGATAACATACATCGTGTAATTAAACCTGTTAGATTTTTTTTAGAACGAGGAATTAATATTCATTTTATCATTTATTAGATTCTCTGTTTGTTTTTACACTTTCCCCTTTCAACCACCTTTTCTTTTATTTAATTTGAATTTCATAACCTCAAACCTCCATATCTCATAAACCATTGGTTTTCTTGTATCAACGCTTTAAAATATTATGTTCGTCTTAATTTTATTTTTAAAATGACACACGCTTTGAATTTTTTGAAAAAATAAAAATTTATCGCAATCTTATAGTATAATAACTGTATAATAATAATAATAATAATTTAAATTTCATGAAGGAGTTATACAATGTATAAGAGTGGTATAATGTATTTTAAAAATGACTATGTAGAGTACATTATACTACTCTAATATCATATATAACGATGCCGTCATGAAAAAGCAGTAAAAACAGGTATTATACAACTATCATATACTATGTATAAGACTACGATAAAAAAATTTTCACTAGTTTGTAAGTTTTGTTATAAACTTAACCACTATTATACCATGTATAAAAGATTTCATATTAGATTTAAGGTCTTCATGTCATGATTTTTATAGGAAAGTCGGTATTGTTATGAACACAAAGGAGAAAAAAATATCTCTCTCTGTATATATATATATATATATATATATATATATATATATATATATATATATATATATATATATATATATATATATATATTCATTATAAGACTGTATACCATGTATAACGCTTTCATGAAAAGGTGGTAAAAAATGGCATTGTACCACAATTATACACTGTATAAGATTGTGAAACATTATTTTTTTCAAAAAAATCAAGGTGTATGTCATTTTAAAGATAAATTAAGACCAACAAAATATTTTAAAGCATCGATTTGAAAAAATCAACGGTTTTTGAGATATAGAAGTTTGCAGTTGTGAAATTTAAATTAAATAAGAGAGAAGATAGTTTATAAGTGTTGAAAAAGTCAACTTAAAAAGTAGTAAAAGGAAAAAATGTTTATCCTTTTTATGTAAAAGAAAAAAAAACTTCTTTTTGAGTTTCGTAAAATCAAAGATTTGTAGAGCCTAAATTTTATAAGAAAATATGGTAAATAAAAAAAAAGCTCAAGTATTTTGGAGCATGGCATCTAACAATTTTTAAGGGTATACTTAAAAAAACATGCTCTGCTATTTCGCTTATTTTCAAAAACATGCTTTATAGATTTTTTTTTCAAAAACATTCCATGTAATTTGTAACCGTTAAAAAAACAAGATTTTCATTTTTAATTACGTCAAAAAAATGGATAATCTTATAAATTTTGAGCTATATTTTAAGCTTTGATAATAAACAATACACCTTAATAGTAAAATTTTGAATTCATTTGAATAACCCAAATGTATATTTTTTTTAATTTAATAGTGATGACAAATTAAAAAAATTGTAATAAAATGAAAATATTACTCAAATTTTGATATAAAATTCTTAAATAATATGGTTAAATTATATGAATGTTAATTTGATTGAAATACCTTCTTCAACATGATGGTTTTTAATGAAAAAAATATTTTTTCCTCTTTTTATTAACAGTAGCAAACCATGAGACATGTTTTTGAAAAATAAATTCCACAAGGCATTTTTTTTAAAAAAGTAAAATCACATAATATGTTTTTAAAGTTTACTCAATTTTTAAAAAGCCACAATCCAAATATAAATTTTTTATACTCTCTTTTATTTATTTGTTTCTCTTCCAAATTAAACTCGCTTTCTTTCTTTTCAATCTGTGTATACTCTCATCCGCATTATATCTGCGTTTTCCTCCTCCTCTCCGTCGCTGCCATATCTAAACTTCATTGCTCCTCTATTCACCATAGCTATAAGTTAAAAATTTCACCTTTTAATGTAAATGAGTATTTTCAATATCTATATGGTATTCATTTTTTTCAATAATTTTTATGGGGTCCATTTTTTATTTGTATATAAATTATAATGAAAATTTTAAATTACCTCATTACTTGCTTGGTGGGTTCGCCAATGCTTATACCTCGTATAAAAAATATTATGCCAAAGTATAATGTCTTTCTTAAAATGATTTTTGCTACGAAATTAAGTATGGTCTAAGAGTTATTATACTTAAGTCATGCAAATACAAAAAAGGTAAAATAAAAAATATAAATTAAAAAAAAGTGAACATATTTTATTGTTATAGTAAAAATAAAATATGTTACCCAAACAAGGGATTCGCTAAACAAACCCTTCGATTTTGGACCAAACAATTAATATGATTGAGCTTGTGTTAAATTTTGAAAAATTCACTTGGTATTTTCAAGTTTTTATACAAGTAATTAGTCTTTGTGAGGATTATCTGGCAAAATTATGCTATGCGACACCCAAACACTTCTCGCAGGGTTTGATGCTCAAAACCGAAGTCTTTATAATAGAAGAGCTAGTGTGATTTGCTTATGTATAAATTGTGCATTAATGAAAAGGATATTTACCTCTTACTGAAAAAGGCAAAAATGCTAAAGTTGATGTGATGGTGGGGTTTTGTGGGTTTGATGGATTTAAGTGAAATGGTGTAGGCAGCCAGCTAATCCAATTGGTTTCTTGCAAGAGTTTGAGGTAAAAAACTGTCTTGTAATAATTGAAAGCTTATTTAAGGACGGCCCAGGTCTTATTACCACTAATGCAAACTTCCTTCATTATTATATGACTGTTGAGTGGTCCATCATTTATCAACTCATAGTTCAACATCCAATTAGATAACCATTATGTCCTTTTATTTCACTTTCTTTCTATAGTAAGTTTTTGTGGAAGTGATGCATATTATTATCATGCAATGTTAGTATTCATATAAGAAATAGTATTTTCTGTTGGAATTTTTTCAAATGTACTTATAACTATACATAACAGATCTTGCATTTTAAGATAAATTAGTTATATCCTAAGTCCAACAAGAGTTTATCGGAAAAACAAAGAAGAGTTAGAGGAGCTAGTCAAATTGTCGATGTACCTACTCTAATGCTTAAGTCATAAGTGATTTTCGACTAACAGATTCGTTGTATTTGACTTAACCCTTGTATGAGTTGGATCGGGAAACTCTATATGATAGACATTTCAACTAGTTTGAAACCTTTACTTTAAAAATTGAAATCAAATATATAATTATTTATTTTAATTTCGCCATTATTTTTCCAACAGATTTTTCTTTATTTTGATTCGTAGTGGTGTTATATTGAGAAGTCTATCTCCTTATATATCTTGCTTTGTGACAAACCATGAGGATGCAATGGAATGGCCACCCCAAGGATGTCAGGCTTTCACGAACTGATAAGCCATCTGAATGAGTTGATTATGCTTATCATGTATAAGTACACATTTTAAAATTTTATTTAACTTTTTTATTAGGTTTAATGAAAAACTAAAAATGTATTATTTTAGAATAGAGTAATATGAAACCAGGGCCGGCACTAGGCAGGGTGCAAGGGGTGCTCCCGCCCAGGACCCCCGGTTAAAAAGGGTCAAAAAATATTTTTTTATGTTTAAATTTTTAGTAGTTAATATTTAAAAGATAAAAATGAACATTAATTAGTATTAGATGAATTGATAAGTTATTTGATATTGATATAAGAGATCTTGAGATCAAATCCTAGATTCCAAAAAAATTAACTTTTAATTACTACTTTTTTTTACTGAGGGCCTACTTTTCTTAATTATTATATTATTTTACCTAGGATCCTTAAATTGTCAGGACCGGGTCTGTATGAAACCATGGACATATTGAAGATAGATACTCGTAGTGGTTTCCCATAGATGCAAGATGTTTGAAAGGGTTTGGAAAAGGAAGCTACTTTATCACAAGCAACAAAGGAATGAAACACCAAAAATACTAGTGGTGGGTAAAGTGTAGATGCATCAATTCCTTTCTTCAAAAGGAATTCCCAACTGTGTAATAAAATTCCATATATATGCTCTTAGAACTTAATTGGACCAAAAATGCAAGAAAGTTTTTTAAGTGCAACTTTCTTTCTCATTTCTTTATAAATGTTCCAAAATATATATTCATATTTATTGCAAGGTAAGGTTAGGGATGGTTCAATAATTGCAACCTTTATGAATGAAGAGTGGGTTTATAAGATAAATGTGTGGGCTTATCCTAAAGTTGGGCATGGCTTACCTTATTCAACCTAGCCCTCTCCTTTGATGCCTTTTCCTTCAGTCAAATTTTAATTTATAAGGTTTTAAAGGTATTTAACGTTATTCATGTTAATTTTACCAATATAAAATAGCTGGTGGAGATGTTTTGAGAAATAAGGGACATCTTTTTTTATCAAATTTGTTGATTTTGGGATTTAAATTCACAACACGGATTTTTAAAAGGTGGTGTTTACTATACTTAGTCTAGAGGTTGCTGGTAGAGATATTTTAAAGTAAAACCAACTCTATTTTTCATTTTTCATTCCCTAAATCTCATTTTACAGATTCTACAATGAATTCACTCCATCCATATTCCCTATTATTTCACTTCGTATCAATTTTTACACATAAATATTAAAAAAAATCTAACAAATAATGAAAATACAAGAATTAATAATATTATATTAATTCCCTATAATAGAGACCCCAATATCTATATCTAGAGAATCTATGTTTTAAAGGATAACATTTAAAGATTGGTTAGGTTGTCATGTTCCCCATTTCCATTTTTCATTTTATCAAATTCTTTATTTCATGGAATTGTTGGATTTGGCCTTTGATATTACTTTTTACTTTAAACTTTTTGAAAAAATGTGTGTTTTATTCAAAATTTCACTTCAATTTTTTCCTTACACAGTGTCTTATTAGGCATACTGAGTAGATAATGTTGAGTTACTTCTACTTGCTATGATTACCAAGTCATAGAGCAGGTAGGAGGAAAGTCAGCTCATGGACAAAGGAATGCATTGTTTCTCTCCATTCTGCAACCAAACTTGGGAAGTTCAAAAAGATTGATTTTGGGGACCACAACTCTTTGTAAATTTGATGTTTGGAAACATTTGTAAATATATATGCTCTCGTCGGAATATATATATATATATATATAATATATGTATAGGGAGGTTTGTTGGTCTCATGTGCATTACATAGATCCACTCATGCCTAAAAAGAGACAAATCTTAGTAAGAACTGTGTGCATAATTAAACAACACTAAACATCTTTTTACGGGAAAATGTGATAGTTTGATTAGTTAATCAAACGTTGGTACAAGATGGAAGAGAGAACAAAAAAACTGATTTTAAAATACGTTTATGGTTTACAACTAAAAAATTTGGCAACCCCAGATATTCTTTGTATTCATTATTATACTTTTCTCTTAATATACAACTTTGCCCTTTCTGCTTCGGATATATCTATATTTTAATTTGAATGTTGTGATTTAAATTGATCTGGTCCGGTCCAATGATGTAACGGAACAACGTAGTGATAAATTGGTTTTACCCCACTGAGAGTTTGTAGAGTTCCATTAAAGGGAAATAGAGAATCTAAGATAGAGCCATGAACTAAGTACAAGATGTATTTGTAAAATAGTAAAATGTGGTCCAACTATTATTTTGCTAGTTACAATTACAAATTTCCAACTTAAAAGAAAAACGACCCTTTTGTGAGCAGCCTTTGGCAGTAGCTTTTGGTTGGTTGCTGTCCAATTAATTTTATTATTTTAATGGGTTCTTTTTATTGATTGAAACAGAATCTTATTCCATTCCAGGCATCTTTATAAAGGCAAAGCACCGTTATCACTTAAATTCTTTGAACGGCAAAAACAGTAAAATACACGATAAGTTTACCTGCCAATTACGTGTCTCATTCACTTTCTTAAAACCCATATAATGCTCTGTTCTATTTGATCCCAATTAACGTGATCACTTTGATTAATATATTATTGGGGTTGACTTAAAAATTTTTGGGAGGATTGTATGATAATTAAAAATGGATTTTCTACACAAAAATAAATTTTTATTACTATAAATATTGCAATTAATGATGGAATTTTACCGATTGATTAATGTATAAATCTCCATTTACCATAGTTTAATCAGATTACCAATAAATTTTATTTTTCTGATGATTACTTACCGACAAAAATACAAAAATCTCATGTAAAAAATTTTTTCAGGCCCTAAAAAATTTGCGTACTTGCTTTAGGACATTGGTTTGTTGAAAAGTATCGTTTCTGTTACTTGATTGATGTTCATTTCATCTTCAATTAATGTTCAATTAATCTTCATTTTTATTTTGAATGTTCATTAGTCTTTATTAGATTCTCTATAAATAGTGTTAAACTTTTTTCAATGCATCGCTTACTTATTTACTTGAGAATATTATATATTACATTTCTGAACTTTTTATCATTTGTTATACTTATATTTATAACACGTTACAAGTGTTGAGCTTGCATATACTAGTAAATGCATTAAATAAAAATTCCCGTGAAGAAAATTGTCGAAAATATCAATAATTTCATTGAGAATAAAATTATTAATGTATATGCATGTTTTTTTCAGAAGTGCACACACCTAAAGTGCAAATACATGAATTTATTGAAAAAGTATAAAATCAAATAAATTATATTAGTTTTGAGAATATATGTAATCAATAGAAAATAATTGTTTGATCCGGTTTTTGCATATAATGTTTCAATGAATGATGAGAATGAAAGTGTGGATCATGAACCAATACATATGTTCAAGAATGTAATGATAGAATGCTTAGCTAAAATGACAAGATAAAATTCGGGTATAATTGAATTCTTTTGATAAACAAAAAAGTTTTTGAACATGTAGTTCAAACACCTCAAGGTATAAGACTTGTGGGCTATAAATGAGTTTCCGCAAGAAAGTGAAATATGTATAAAGTAGTAGATGCAAGTTCACACTTGTTGCACAAGGTTTTTTAGAGACCCGAAATTGATTACAAGGAGACATATTCTTCGATTGTGGATAAGGATGGCAACGGGCCGGATCCGGGCCGGGTCCGGCTTGGACCCGGCCCGGATCCGTTTTCATATATTGGACCCGGATCCGGCGGGTCCATAATTTACGGATCCCACGGATCCGGGTCCAAAACAAGTCCATGTAATTAACATCAAATTCTTAGTTTCAACTTCCATACTTGTACATTTCACCTTATTTTAAATAGTTTACATGCTCATTTAATTATGTTCATGCAATTGGATTTACGTGGATATCAAATAATATTAATTATCCAATATTTTCGTGGTAAATAATAAATAAAAATATACAATTAATATTTAAATATAGATCCGGGTCCGGATCCGAGTTTCATTACCCGGAACCGGACCCGTTTCCTGGACTCGGACCCGAATCCGGACCCGGATCCGACGGGTCCATAAAATCGAGATCCGAACCCTAAACGGATCCACGGATCCGGATCGGGTCTGGGATCCGTTGCTATCTGGATGCAAACTTTAGAAATCTAACTAATTTGACAGTGCAAGAAAACTTTCAAATGCATTTAATGTACGTGGACACAACTTACTTTTATGATTGGCTTAATAATGATATATATATATATATTAAAATCCTTGAAGGATAATTATTGTAAAAAAATGTGACAAATAAGAATTTTAGTCAATAAAATTAATCCTTATATGGATTAAAACAATTTGAGGGCAAGTGGTATAATTACCTCAGTAAATTTTTTATTAAAAGAAGGTTGGTTATAAAAATAATCAAATTTATCCCTCTATTTTTATAAAAAGGCCCGGACCTAATTTTTTCATCGTCTCAATATATGTCGATAACTTGAATATCATTAAAATTTCAGAAAAGATTTCAAAAATTAAACTCTCGCTGCTATGATAAATTCTATGTTTTTTGTTTAAAGGTTTTTAATAGAGTTATAACAAGATATTTGTATTTTTTAATTTTATTATTAGTAGAAAAAATACGATATATTATATGTTTAAAATATCGTAATTTAATAATTATCATGAAAAAGAACCAAAATTAGTAATATCATAAAAACGAAAGGACAGTAAACAACCTAGAAAAAGAACATGTAACCACCATTGTAAAGAAAGGGGTCAAAGGATTAGGACATCGTCCAGATGTTAAGTGAGAGAACAGTACTATTTCATTTCCCAAACACTACCCTCTTTGCAAACATCTCCTCCCCCTTTATTTGTCTTTTCTAATTTATATTTGTTATCTCCTGTATACTTTAGTATTAGAATTCTCCAATTTAACTTTAGAGTAAGTTACGAAAGAGAAATAAATAAAATGAGAAAAATAATATTTAAAAAATTGTGAATTGGAACTTAAGCATTTTAAATTTAGGCTTAATGCATCTACATTCCTTGAACTTGTTCAAAAAGAGCTGTTACCACCTTGAACTTTGAAATGTGACAGATAGCCCTCTGTACTTGTCTAAAACGTGTCATTTTACCCCATTGGTGGAATAGAAAATGAATAAAAAAAATCTCTAACATTCTAATTCTTACAATTCAAAATCTCTAATATATATTCTTCGTTTTCTTCAAAACTTCATCTCTATTTTAAATATTTTCTTCAATTAATCATAATATTCTATCGATTCTTGGCTCGTCGTTTTCATCTTCTTGTTCTTGAAACCAATATTTTTACGATAAGGTAAATTGAAACGTTTAGACAAATACAAGGAACTATTTATCATGTTTCAAAATCTAGAATGACAATAACCTGCTTTGAACAAGTTCAGAGAAATGTGGATGCATTAAACCTTAAATTTACCCTAAATTTATTTTCAAACCTTAAAAGTCCAAATCCCTGTTTTACAGTCTACGAAGATAACTTCCGAAACCACTCATGAGTCATCGGTTGATTTCGGTAATAAAATATAACATCCTGCTTCTACTGTCCTTTTTGTGCTCATGTGTATGTGATTGCAGCCAGTTTTTGAATTTTGAAATTTGACTAGCCCTGTAACGGTAAGCATCATAAGTACCGTCACTGACACCCTATATTGGTACCACGTGGCACAGTTGTTCCAATTATTTCTTGTGGGTCCCTTGTTAGATGGCTGATGAATTTCAACGCTACAGATTAATCTGTTTTAATTTGGGATTTAACTTGAGTATTCTTTTAAACTTTAATATAATATACATATCAATTAATAATTTAGAGAATGTAAATAATCATATAGTTTGAAAATTTGAACTGCTACGCGTCGCCCGTTTTTACTTTGCGTCACCCGTATTTTTTCAAATACTTTCCTCTTTTACCCCTGGGCCTAATTTCTCTATATAACCCCACTTCACTAACTTTTTTTCTATTTTAACATCCAAACTTCAAATTCATACCCTAAACTTTCTCTACAATTTCAAAAAAAATTTCCGGTGACATTCCGGCGACATGGACGGAGGAAGAAGGAAATCAGAAGCGTCGGTTCAGGTATTTTTTCGAATTTATTTTAACATTGGGCGAGCTTTTTCCGGCCATTTTTTTGGCCGGAAAACATCACCGGTTTCCGGCGCCGAAAACCTGTCGGGTTTGCAGTTTCCGGCGCCAGAAACTGCAAACGAACCGGAAACGGTTTGTTTCCATCGGAAACGAACGGATCGGATCGGTTCGTTTCCGATGGAAACAAACCGATTTGGCCGTTTCCAGCCAATTTCCACCTAAAACGAAGCATCCCGGCATTTCCGGCGGAAAAAGTTGGCCGGTAATGTTGGCCGGAATTATTTTCCGGCCAACCACAGAAGTGGCCGGAAAATAATTCTGGCCATTTGCAAATGTGGCCGGAAATTGGGTTGATCGGCCGGAAATAATTTCCGGCCGACCAACCAGGTGACCGGAAATTATTTCCGACCGACCAACCGATTTCCGGCCACAGTTGCAAATGGCCGGAATGATTTTCCGGCCAACTACATTGCTGGCTGGAATTATTTTCCGGCCAACTACATTATTGGCCGGAATTTTATTCCGGCCAGGTGCATTGCTGGCCGGAATCAAATTCCGGGCAATAACGTTGTCGGCTGAAATTTAATTCCGGTCAACTATAACTGGAATTTAAATAGGTTGGCCGGCTACATTAGTACGGTCAAAATTGTAGGTCGGGATTAAATTGTTTGAACCGATAACCGGAATTTAAAATTTTTTATCCAAATACATGTTCGTAATGTCAGAAGTACATAAAATTTTATTTGGTAACGTAATTAAAGTTGGTAAAAAAATAAATTTAGTCTATTAAAATTTTTTTACGGAATATTTAGATTTAGTCGATTAAATATTTTTTTACGGAATTTTTAATTTACTGGATTATTAATTTATTAAGTATTTATTTACGGAATATTTATTATATTGAATATTTCTTTAATAACATATTATTTTATTGAAGTTCGTTTTAATTGTTT
>CATIWQ010176143.1:0-18545 GCA_949673415.1 Euphorbia schlechtendalii | reverse complement strand
CCATCCATTATTTGACATGTGTAATTATTAATTCGTTTTTTTATTGTTTACATTTTCTCTTTCCTATTTTCTAATTTCTCTCTCATAGAAATGGACCACGTGTCAAATAATGAATGGAGAGACATGGAAGGAGACACCATTTTGGGGACAGCAGATTTTTTTCCGAAAAAGAACGCAACCCATACCAACATATTATGACGTGTCCAAATTCTCCCATCCCATTCATGGGTTTTTATAATAAGGACCGGGTCCTGTGCACCTTATCCGGTAGATGATTGACACGTAGTCAATTTTAATATAATTATAATAAAAAGTAATTACGTGTCGATCATCCAACAGGAAAGGTGTACAGAACCCTGTTCTTTATATAATTTCCGCTTATTTTGGCTAAATAGCTTAAGAAAGCAATACTGGCTCACTAACATGTCTATAAAGCGTTATGGAAAACTCGAGTTAAATAACATGTCTCACTAAGAAATCATTTTCAACTTATCATACAGGTTCGACGTGTTAATTTTAAAAGATCAATTACTACCCTTCAAGTGTGACGACTGTGTATATGTAATGCCGCGACACATATTCTACTAGTATAAAACAATGTAACTATATAAAAATAAAATACCATCTTATATATATAAGGTTGCATTTTTAGAAAATGGACATATATGCGCAGTTGGATTCTTCATGTTTAAATAACATGTTATTGTAGTATCAAATGTCTATTTCATATTCCATCCTCCAAAATATACTTGAAAATAAATCTAAATAATTACAAAATATAGTAAAAAAAGGTTAATTAATATCAAGACAAATTCCTGAACGTTAAAATGATTTATTAATAGAAGTAACAAATATTTATGGTACAAATCCAAGTCAAAAAAATTTCCTGAATTGAAGGTTTATCCATATGTTTTTTTCTCCCAAGAAATATTAAAAGAAAGAAAAAGCAATAAAAAGCTGATACAAAAATGGAGGATCACTCACTGGATCACCAATGTAGGAGAAACCTGAGTATAAATATTCCAAAGAATTGCAAGTTTGATTCAAGCTCTTCAAAAACAAAATAAAAATATAAAAATAAGAAAATATATTTTATATTTATATATATAAAATAAAAATATAAAAAATGAGGAAAATTGAGTGTTCGTTCATATGTATTTCATTGTTCGTCATTTCTTTATCCCTTTCATCTATATGTAATGCTCATCTTCCTGCACCCGAAAATAATGAACTCGATGGAAAAGAAAAAGGGAATTGCGCTGAAAAGGGAGGGGGAGCAGGCGGTAAATTTTCAGGTAGAGGTGCTGGTAAAATCTTTGGAGGAGGTTATGGTACGGGAGCGGGAGGCGGGTATGGATATGGAGGAGCCGTTGGGAACACTGCTTTTGGAGGAGGCGGTGGCGGGACTGGAGGAGGCGTTGGCGAAGGCGGCGGTTCAGGAGGAGGTCTTGGAGGTGGTTCTGGCCTCGGAGGTGGCAGTGGTCTTGGAGGAGGCCTTGGCGGTGGTTCTGGTCTTGGAGGAGGCGCTGGCGCTGGCGGAGGTGGCGGTGTAGGAGGAGGTGCTGGTGGAGGCGCTGGCGGTGGTGCAGGAGGAGGTGCCGGAGAAGGTGCAGGAGGAGGCGCAGGTGGAGGCGCCGGAGAAGGTGCAGGAGGAGGTGCTGGCCGTGGTGCAGGAGAAGGTGCCGGAGGAGGTGCTGGCAGTGGTGCCGGAGGAGGTGCAGGAGCAGGTGCTGGCGGAGGTGCAGGAGGAGGTGCTGGAGGTGGTGCGGGTGGAGGTTATGGCGGAGGTGCAGGAGGAGGCGTTGGCAGTGGTGCAGGAGGAGGCGTTGGCGGGGGCGGTGGTGGAGGAGGAGGCATTGGCGGGGGTGGCGGTTCAGGAGAAGGCTCCGGGAAAGATAAAAAACCCTGCAACACTTAAAGATGTTCATAACTCATGGATCGTGTCCGGTGAAAATTAGGACATTTTAATAGATGATAATGCATCCCATCCAAGTCTATGTGGATAGATTATTGTGATTTTGTCATTTCTTAAATTGTTTGTTGGCCTCAGGTCAGGTGTTAAAGAAACTTATGAGATGTCTTTTTAATTCTTAATTAACTCTAACTAGTTGGCGTCCAGGCTTGCTTGTTTGAGTCATATCCATCCTTCTCCAGTTTCTTCAAACCCAAGTGTTTTTGATAATATTGTTAATAAAAATTTTGGTTATTATTACTTATTTATTTGTGCTTAGTTGCCTTTTGCATTAATGGTATATATATGAACAATGGGCA
Source organism: Euphorbia schlechtendalii (assembly GCA_949673415.1). Taxonomy (NCBI): domain Eukaryota; kingdom Viridiplantae; phylum Streptophyta; class Magnoliopsida; order Malpighiales; family Euphorbiaceae; genus Euphorbia; species Euphorbia schlechtendalii. The sequence continues at coordinate 16,274 of CATIWQ010176143.1, read as the reverse complement.
GTGCTTTAGTTGCACCACGGGTTACTTCTCTCAACTCGCTAAAACAGTAGTATGAATATATAAATTTTTGAAAGTTTTTTCTCCATAGCTAAACAAGAGGTTTGAGATCTTGTTTATGTAAAAATGACTAAAAAATGTTCTCTTAAACAAAAGGGCTACCCCTTCTACTTTCCCTGCAAGTTATTTTACTTATTAAATTGTCAATTAATATCGTGTATGCTTTTTGATTAAAACATAACAAACTGTTGCGACAAATTATAGAATATAAAAAATAAAAAACAAATTTATCCGTTAAATAACATATATTTTTTTAGGAATTAGGAAAATATCATTTTTGGAGGTACCTATATAATAAATAAAAAATGCACAGAATTTGTGTCAAGGATGTGAAGCTTGGGTTTCCATTTTAACCTAAATTTCATAAAAAAAACAAAATTTTAATAAATTTGGCATCCTAATAATCTGTAAAACAGTGTATAATAGAATTCACTCAACATTTAAATATATGAAAAAACAATTACTCAAATTTTCTGTCACTGTTTTTTAGGCTTACATTTAATGGAAAAAAATCTCCAACCCGACACAGATGTGACTCGAACATGAGAATTCTAGAGATCACAACCAAGATCTCAGTCACAAATTTTCTATTATTGTTGATTTTTCATTTTTTGTAATATTACAACTGATGAAAAAAATATAAGCATTTTTTGAAAAATTCTTAATTTTAACATACAAATTTAACTATAAGTCCAAAAGATAATTAAGTTCTTAAAATAAATTGAGTTATAACTTTTAACAGAGTGCTTAGAGTTCCAATTATTGAACATGTGAATGGAAAAAGAAAGCAATATTGGCTCACTAACATGTTTTTATGAAGCGTTATGGAAAACTGGAGTTAAATAACATGTCTCACTAAGAAATCATTTTCAACTTATCATACAGGTTCGACGTGTTAATTTTAAAAGACCAATTACTACCCTTCAAGTGTGACGACTGTGTATGTAATGCCGCGACACATATACTACTAGTATAAAACAATATAAGGTTGCATTTTTAGAAAACGGACATTTATGCGCAGTTGGATTCTTCATATTTAAATAACATGTTATTGTAGTATCAAATGTCTATTTCATATTCCATCCTCAAAATATAGTTCAAAATAAATGTAAATAATTACAAAATATAGTAAAAAAGGTGAATTAATATCAAGACAAATTCCTGGACGATAAAATGATTTATTAAGAGAAGTAACAAATATTTATGGTACAAATCCAAGTCAAAAAAAAAAATCCTGAATTGAAGGTTTGTCCATATGTTTTTTCTCTCACAGAAGTATTAAAAGAAAGAAAAAGCAATAAAACTGCTACGAAAATGGAGGATCACTCACTGGATCACCAATGAAGGAGAAACCTGAGTATAAATATGCCAAAGAATTGCAAGTTTGATTCAAGCTCTTCAAAAACAAAATAAAAATATAATAATAAGAAAATATATTTTATATTTATATATATAAAATAAAAATATAAAAAATGAGGAAAATCGAGTGTTTGTTCATATGTATTTCATTGTTCATCATTTCTTTATCCCTTTCATCTATATGTAATGCTCATCTTCCTGCACCCGAAAATAATAAACTCGATGGAAAAGAGAAAGGGAATTGCGCTGAAAAGGGAGGGGGAGGTTCTGGTCAAGTTTCTGGCGGTGGTGGAGGCGGAGGCGGAGGCGGTGGTGGCGGTGGCTTTCACCACTACGCCGCTGGTCATTATGCTAGCGGAAGCTTTCATCATTACTCAGGAGGATCCTCTGGAGGAAATGGCCAAGTGTCAGGTGGAGGTGGAGGTTCAATAGAAAAAGATTCCGGCAAGAGCACCGGCTCGACAGAGAGCTCCGGTAAGATGTCTGGTTCAGAGCAAAGCTCTGGCCAAGGCGCTAGTTCAACAGAAGGCTCTGACAAGGGCTCCGGTTCACCAGATAGCTCCAAAAAAACCTCAAGTGAACACTCTGGTTCAAAACAAAGCTCTGGTCAAGGCTCCGGTTCGACCGAGAGCTCTAAAACCTCAAGTGAACGTTCTAGTTCGGAAAAAAGCTCGGGCCAAGGCTCCGGTTCTACAGAGAGCTCTCATAAGAAAGGCTCCGGTTCGGTACATAGCTCTGGCCAAGTCTCTGGTTCTGTAGAGAGCTCGGGGCAAGGCTCCAGTTCAACAGAGAGTTCCGGTAAAACTTCAGAGGAACGCTCTGGCAAGGGCTCCGGTTCAACAGAGAACTCTGGTAAAACCTCACAAGAAAGCTCTGGCAAGGGCTCCGGATCAATAGAGAACTCTGGTAAAACCTCACAAGAAAGCTCTGGTTCAGAACAAAGCTCTGGCAAGGGCTCCGGTTCAACAGAGAACTCTGGTAAAACCTCACAAGAAAGCTCTGGTTCGGTACAAAGCTCTGGCTCTAGCAAGGGCTCGGGTTCAACCGAGAGCTCTGGTAAAACCTCAGAGGAAAGTTCAGGCTCAGGCTCAGGCTCTGGCTCAGGCTCAGGCTCAGGCTCAGGCTCAGGCTCAGGCTCAGGCTCAGGCTCAGGCTCAGGCTCAGGCGCAGGCGCAGGCTCAGGCTCAGGCTCAGGCTCAGGCTCAGGCTCAGGCTCAGGCTCAACAGAGAGCTCCAAAAGAACCTCAAGCGAACACTCTAGTTCAACACAAAGCTTTGGCCCAACCTCTAGCCAAGGCTCCAGTTCAACAGAGAGCTCCAAACGAACCTCAAGCGGAAGCTCTGGTTCGGTACAAAGCTCTGGCCCAAGCTCTAGCCAAGGATTCGGTTCAACGGAGAGCTCCGGCAAAACCTCAAATGAACGATCTGGTTTGGTACAAGGCTCTGGCCAAGTCTCTGGTTCAACAGAGAGCTCAAATGAACGCTCTGGTTCGGTACAAGGCTCTGGCCAAGTCTCCGGTTCAGTGGTGGGCTCTGGCTCGACACAGAACACTGGCTCAGGCTCTAGCCAAGGCTACAGTTCACAGGAAAGCTCTGGTTCGGTACAAAACAGCGGCTCGGGAGGAACATATGCACAACAACAAGGAGGTGGAAGTGGTGAATTTAGTGCCAATTCCAATTGGAGAGGCCAGTTTTCCAAGGTTTATGCATTTGGTGACTCGTTTACCGATACCGGAAATGCTAACGCACTTGATGTCTTCCAAAAATTCGTTTCCACATTCACCAACAACAACTTGGGAGGCCACAGATTAAGCAACGGCAGACTTGTGATTGATTTCCTCACCGAGTCACTCGGCATGCCTGCAATCAACGCATACAAAGAAGCTCAAGCAAATTTCTCGAGCGGTGCTAATTTTGCGGTTGCCGGATCAACTTGCATGAAAGATGATTTCTTTGCCAAGTTAAGAAACCCAATTGGCATGTGGACCCAAAGGCATGAAAATGTGTTGACTCAAGTTGAATGGTTCCAAAATTATCTCAGGACTATAGCTTGTAGGGGCATGGATGATGAAGCTTGCAAGGCCCATATTCAAGGCTCTCTCTTCTGGCTCGGTGCTATCGGTATCAGCGATTATGCTCGTATGTTCGGCGCTGTACTTAAAGGCCAATCTATCACGCAGGTTTCCGTCGAAGCAGTCACCAAATTCCTCACGGTAATGGTCAAAACTATACATTCCTTGGGCCCTAGGCTCCCGCACTCCTGGTCTATGCTCAAGACCCACCTTGTCTATACTTGGTATAAAAACTGTTTTTTTTTGTTTTTTTACAGGCGTTTCTGGAGAGAGGAGCGAAGTTCCTAGTAGTGCAAGGGCTACCACCAATAGGATGTTGCCCGTTGAAAATATTCTTGAACAGACTAAAAGGAAGAGACCAGTCGGGATGTTGCCCGATCATAAACGGGCTGATAAAAGCACACAACGAACTACTCCAGAAGAAGATCGAGTTCTTCCGAAGCCAATACAAAGGATGCAACATAGTGTATGCCGATATGTGGGGGGCGTTCAACGAGATCCTCGCAAACCACAAGACGTACAATTTCCAAGAGCCGTTCAAGACTTGTTGCGGTGCAGGGGGAGGGTTGCTCAACTTCAACGCCAAATTGCTTTGCGGCGCAAAAGGCACTTCCGCTTGCCAAAACCCTCAGAACTTCATGAGTTGGGACGGGATTCATTTCACCGAAGCGATGAACAAACAGATATCGAATCTCATGTTCAACAGAGGCTTCTGTTCGCCTCCGTTCGATACTCTAATTAAAGCTAAGATGAACTTCCTTCAAGCTGCAGCTGGTGCAGCTTTTGGTACTGGAAAAATGGGCATGAAAGGAAGGATTGGCTAAGCAAATAAAGCTTCAATTTTTGAAGCAAAATCTCAAAATATATCAGCAAATAGTAAGTATTTTTTTGTAGGAATAACAAATTAAATTTTTTTTTAAAAAATGATGGATAGTATATATGGAAGAACACCATTGTTATAATTCAGTTTTGTAAATAAGTTTTTTGAAGAGTCTGTTTTGTTTCATGTAAGAGATTATTCTTTTTGATCTAATAAAAGTACTATTGTTTTGGTTGAAACTAAAGACATTTCTTATTAAGAATGACGGAAATGCCCGAAATGGACATCCCGAGTTTCTACAATGTGCCTACCAGACTCTTGTATACGTTTCAAGGTCCGGCTTTCACTATCTGTACACATCAGCATCGCTCTTGTTCACTAATTCATATTAAATATTCGTAATATACTAAGAAAAGCGAATCGGGGTAATCTTTCGGTAAGCTATTGATATAAAGATAGAACCTTTGCAAATCCTCTTGAGAGACTGTTTTTGTATCAACCACGTCGTTGTTGCAAGTGAGCACCCAAAGATCTTCCGAGTTTACCCTTTTAAGACTACCCCGACAAAATGGGCAGGATTCCGACCTCGTGTTCCTGCAACCAATCACCGGAAATCAGCACACGAAAAATCACAACAAAATTATTCACCGTTATTAAGATGCGTTTTTTGTGAAAAATACCAATTGCGGTAGCATTTGATGCACATCGCATGGCAACAATTAGGCACGACCATTTTCGTGCACGGCTCTAAACAAATTCCGCACTCGTCTTCCCTATCGATATCGACATTTTCGAGTCCTTTCATCCACTTTTTCTTCCCAGAATGCCCTTCTTTGACATCCTCTAGCTCCTCTAAGTTACCGTGTAGTCGCTGAAGAGATGGGAGTATAACTCCTAATAAACCGATTTTCATATCAAAATCAATCAAAGGGCACGGATTAAAAGTACTAATTAAAAAATCAAAATAAAAAGAACTAATTTCATACCATAGAACTCCTTGATTGTTGCTTTTCTTCCTAGCGTGGACAAATTCGGTTTTCCATCAGCACGTATCTGTACGAAAGGGATGCACTGTCATAAAGGGGGCGAATCGAAGAACTGTATTAAGCGAATCGAAAGGCGAAAAACAGTGGCAACCTTGTATACAAGAATGTGAAAGAGATCAAGATATCTAGGAAGAAGACATATACAAGAACAATCTATCCTTTGTAGCAAAAAGAGAAGGAGGGGTGCCCATTGATTGTAAGCTAATTTCATCTGAAACCGGGCTCCGGATTTTCCTCTTGGAATTGCAGAAGCCCTGATACATCATAGAACAGAATTAATCAGCAAATTAGGCCATGTTATAGTCAAAGCTTTGAGCTTTTTGATTCCTTGGAATACAACACTGATAAAAGCAGATGAATTTGAGTAAATTATTCCAAATAATCACTGTTTGAATTGAGAATATATAGGAATTATATAACAGTGATCAAAGAAATTCACTTGAGCATAAGCTACACTGCAATAATTACAGATTGTTTAAGTTCCCCTTGAATTGTTCAATTCACAAATTGGATAAAGGAAAAATGAAAATCAACAACAAAACCAGAGATAATTAGCAGAAACCGAAATAATCCATATGTGGATCATCAAATAAGTAACTGAAATACCATGAACAGGCAAGCAGAAACAAGTAAAATTTAGCAAAACACAGAAAAAGTAAAACCAAATTGAAAAAAAAAAGTGCTAAAAGGAGAAAAATTTGACGAGAGGAAGAGAACTAACAAAGCATTAGCGTGTTGAATATCAGCTTCAAGAACTTTAAGAGAATCCTGATAAGAAGAAGACTGAACAAGTTGCAAATACATCATCTCCATCTTCCTCACAGAAACAAAAACTGGGTTTTTGATTGAATTGATAGACCTAACCAACCCACAAAGGAAATGTCTTTTTTTTCTTTATATGGGGGGCGGGTATAGTGATAAAGATTGTTCTTTTTTTAATAATTTCTCTGTTGGGTTTGACACCCTTTTGTGGCTATTAAAATTTTTTTGTGTGATTCTATGATGAAGATGATGACGTGGCTGCTTACTAATACAACTTATGAGTTGTTGCTTGTGAAGTTTTGGTGAATTGTACATCGCTTTTAATATCCATCATTTATGATTTAACACAGTAATAATTTGTAACTTTTATTTAACTATCTAGAATTACAAACAGTCCATTTAGTTAGAATTTTTTTATAAACCAGATTTTAAAAAAATTCAATAATTTTAAATCAATGATCAGTTAAAATATTTTATAAACAATAAATATAAAGCTCAACAAAAAAAGCAGCCTCCTAATTAGACCTGTTCGTCGGGCGGGCCGGGCTGGATTCAGGCCGGGCTTGGCGGGCTTTTTACAAAAAATGTTAACCCAAGCCCGTACTTTAGAACTTCGGGCTCGGGCCGGGCTAACAAAGTCATTCCCAAGCCCGGCCTATACCCATGAATATTTTATTTGTTATTAATTTTTTTTATTAAATTAATAGAAAAAATATAAAAAAATTCAAAATATGTTTAAATTTTAAATATAATTGCATTGTTTACTTAAAATCTTTAATATTTAGTAACATTTATTGTAATTAAGTATAAAAATTTAATAGGATAAAATATAAAATCTTAAAATAATAATAAATTTAATGTATAAATATATAAAATTATTCGTCGGGCCGGGTTCGGACCGGGCTCGGGTATTTATATAAAAACCAAGCCCGGCCCATAAATCTTTGGGCTTTGACGGGCTTGGGCTCGGAACGGGTTTTTAAAAAAAAAGTGTGTCCAAGCCCTGCCCATGGAAGCGGGCTAGGGCCAGGCGGGTAGCCCGGCCCGTGAACAGGTCTAGAAAAAATGGACTAAGTAGATACCCTCTTATTTCGTTGGTAGAAATTAAAATATATATTTAAACCATAAAACACAAGTGTTAATGTGAAATTCCTCATAACTAATTCGCATGCTAAGTTGCAATCTACTCAATATTAGTTAGTCCTTAAAAATTATTCTGAAAGAACAACAACGTTATAAAATGCATAGTAATAATATTAAATTATCTAACAACACCTCAATGATAATTGATAGACTCATGATACGTATGAATTAAAGAGATTTGTAAGAAAATGAATTATTATGAAACGGTGGATATAATATAAATATAAACATTCTTACTTGGCAAGACCACAACAATAACAACAGAGGGTGAGTGACGTGCGCAAGCAACAAAGGATAAAATAAAAAGAAAGATTGCCAACTGATGGAATAGGGACGTGATGGTAATTATGACACATAACACAGAAACACTGACAGCTGGTTTTAGCCTTCTTTAAAATAAGTACTAATTAATTCCATCTAATTATTTACTTAATTAAGCCAATATAATAGATTTTTGTTTATCAATATATATAGGAACGCTTTAACAGATATTAAATTTTTTTATTGTTGGGTTTTTGGCCGTGAATTCCTTCGGTGGAGCGCTAAACTGGAAACATAAACAGAAAAACCCTTCTCTCTCTACTCTTCACTATTCTTATTCTATCGCCTTCTTCACGGGGCCATTCGCCGGAGATAAGAGTGCAGGTGGTCAGTCGGAGGGAGAGAGGTGGGCCGTACCACCGAACGACGGGCTGATTCTCCTCCCTGGTTTTATGGATTCTTTTATTTTCTCTCTCTTTCTACCTCGCTTTATTCCCACGGCAATTTCGTTTTGAAACTGGGGAGGAAAAAGATCGATTCCTTTTTCTTCTTTGTTTCATTTCAATCTGGCAGACATTAAAGGAACCCTATCCATTCTTTGATCTTCCCTCTTACCTGTCCTGGCTGATAGATTCGATTTTAAATCCAAGTAAAAGAAGAGAGGGATTTACCGAGGGAAAATGCTTTGGATTATGAGATTTTCTGGTTTTTTCTCTGCTGCTATGGTCATGATTATCCTTTCCCCTTCCCTCCAATCTTTTCCTCCCGCTGAGGCTATTCGATCTTCTCATCTTGACGGATATTATGGAAATCTGGCTCTTCATTCGCAGGATTTTTTATCCTTCCGAAGAGCGACGGTATTCCGCAATGCCGATAAATGTGGATTCAATGATAATAGAGTCTCGGGGAGAATTGGTCTTTGTGATCCTTCTTTGGTGCATGTTGCAATTACTCTTGATGTTGAGTATCTGAGGGGTTCAATTGCCGCTGTTCATTCTATTTTACAGCATTCTTTGTGTCCAGAGAGTGTTTTCTTCCATTTTTTGGTTTCTGAGACGAATCTAGAATCGCTAGTGCGCTATACTTTCCCTCAATTGAAGTTCAAGGTGTATTACTTCAATCCTAAAATCGTGCGCAACCTGATATCTACTTCTGTTAGGCAAGCTCTTGAGCAGCCACTCAATTACGCGAGGAATTACTTGGCTGATCTGTTGGAGCCTTGTGTTCAGAGGGTGATCTACTTGGATTCCGATTTAGTTGTGGTTGATGATATTACCAAGCTCTGGACTACTAATTTAGGCTCAAGAACTATCGGTGCCCCGGAGTACTGCCACGCAAACTTGACCAAATATTTCACGCCGAAATTCTGGTCGAATAAAAAGTTTTCCGGTACGTTTAAAGGTCGGAAACCTTGCTACTTCAACACTGGAGTAATGGTGATAGATCTGGTGAAGTGGAGACGGGCCGGATATACGAAGCGGATCGAAAGGTGGATGGAGATCCAGAAGAATGACCGGATATATGAGCTGGGGTCATTGCCGCCGTTCTTGTTAGTCTTTGCGGGACACGTGGCGCCAATCGAGCACCGGTGGAATCAACACGGGTTAGGTGGTGATAATATAAGGGGCAGCTGCCGTGACCTGCATCCGGGTCCAGTGAGCCTCCTACATTGGTCCGGTAGCGGCAAGCCTTGGCTCAGGATTGACTTGAGGCAACCCTGCCCGCTCGACGCGCTTTGGGCACCTTACGATTTGTACGGGAACTCCCTATGAATTGCAGTATTACCGCCGGTAAATTCCCTGCAAAACTGTTCTGTGACTATTTTTTCTTTTCTATTTTTGGTTCATTATTTTCTCTTTTTGACTCTGTTCTTTATTATTTTTTATGTGTTCTTTCTTTTCTTTTACTAGTAGAATTTAATCATTTTTTTGTCATAGTATGTCAGATGATTTGTATCCTATTCTATCCCATCTCGTTACTATTTCTGTCTCTGGAAATAAAAGAAGAAAAAACAATGAACATATTCAATTTGTGTAAGTAAACTTCTTTTATCAAAATTTGTAGTGTTCACTCGCATTTGTCATTTTTGTTACGGTAGCTATTATAGACACACTAGTAATTCATTGTTTACAGGAGGAAGGAAACCAACTTCAAATTGAACAAAATTGTAAAAGATAATTCATTACACTGGTGTAAATTCCCTCCTAATAGGAATTGAAGTTTTTTTGTCGCAATGTTATTTGTTCTATATATGTCTCTGTTTCTGATTTTGTTGCAAATGGTGTTGGTTGCTATTTTTATAGAAGTTCCCAAACTCCACTGCACGATGGGTTGATGTCAATGAAAACCTGTTAGTCTTTGTTTTAAAAATCTTTGTATATTTGGGATTTTAAGAAGTGGCAGGCATCTCTATTCTGTGTACACCTTTTTGGCTTTTTGCAGGCCATCTTAGGTAAACATATCGAAATAGGCAATAATAAAATCAAAGTTTCAGGTGGAGTGCAATAAGCAAAAAGGTAGTGAGAAATTTGTTGTCCATTTAGTGTAGTGGCCGAAAGGTAAGGAACCAAATGCGTGGCCTCCATAACAAGGGATTGGAGAATTATTCAAAACACATAGCAAGAATCTAAATTAGGCCTTGCAAAATACTGCCACCAAGTTCTTGGGTTTTAAATTTTAATTCCTTTTTTTGGAGAGTTCAAAAGTTATTTTGCTTCTGTTGCAGAGGTGGTAGCCTTAACTTAAATCTCACGGTTCTGTCTCTATTCGCCATTCGGTGGCATATTAATACCCCTTTAAGGTTTTGCACGTTTCTTTAACTGGATAAATCCTGAATTGCATTTGTTACCTTTTGTATGTAAGATTATTGACCTTTTTTTCCAGCTGTGCTTACTAATAATATCACTAAATAAATTGTAGTATAATTTAGAAAGGGATTGATCTTTCAAGAACTTGATTTGGCATCAAGTGGGATCTTTACAGTTGTTGCTTAGAAACCGAAACTTTTTCCCTGTCAACACACGTGGCCATTTGCTTAATTCTCCTGAAATTAGCTGTTGTTGCTTATTACATTTGATTAATTCTTTCTCTATTTATTGTCGGCTGCTGTTTATATATATGTAAGCAGAAGGATAAAATTAATTAATTATGTTAGGAAAGCTGATTAAGACTCTGCAACAGCCTAATGCAAGAAGAGCATATATATATATATATATCAATCTGAGGTGGATAGATTTGTTGTCTAATGCCTAAATATTTGTATTAAACTTTAATCAATTGGCAGGGGTTGGAATAATTCTAGAATTATACAAAGGAGCAGTGATCAGGTGCATCACAAACATTTTTCATCTAATATGTCATTAATGTTGTATTTTGGGACCCAAGGATGGAGTCGGTGATTCATGTGGACTGAATTGCTTTATGATTTTTGGGATATTTATGTTAAACTCAATTTATCACGTGCATTATAAACCAGTAAAACTGGTTTGGTAAAACTGAAACTTGAGAAAAGCTTGTCTTGATTTATTATTTTAATGGTCAACATCACTGATGATATTTGTTTTGATAGCAACTAAGTACTTACTCATTTTACGGATGAGATAAACCCATTGGTCCCATTTGATGGATTGTGAGCTACATATATATCAATGGGGTCTGTTTATGGTCCCAAAACTGCAACGTTTTATTGGATTTGGTAAAAACCAACTTGCCCTTAACATCTCCTAAACATGTTAATTAACACAAGTCAGCACTTTCGAATAGTTATCTGTAATAGGAAAGAAACATTTTAACCAGTTACAACTTCTAACACAGATGCATTACAATGACAATCTGGACAAGTTAAAAAAATACAATGCTGAAGTTGAGAAACTTCATTTCACAATACTGCTAGTACTACTGAAAACAATGTTCTATTATACAAAACATGTATAGAAAACAAAAATCAAGGGAAGTGAAACTTCATATAGTCTTCGTCCCGGCCAGAAGGAGGACTAATGTAGACCCAAAGCAAGGAAATGATAATGGAGATCAATCCAGACCAGATGTAAACTATTGTCGGTACCTTTCCTCTTCTCCCCATCAACCCTTTTGCAAAAGGGTAAAGATGGGATAGAACCCAGAAGCTGAAGAAAACTCCTCCAAGTAGTTTACTCCACTGTGGAAATGGGCTGTACATTGTCCTTGCTACCCCTATTGCTATTGCTATGGCATTCAACATCATTATTGTGATTGGAGGCACCATTAGAAAGCTCCACCTAACCTCGTAAAGCTCCGCGAATTCGTCATCTCCCTCTTCAGGTGTTGCTGACTTGGATGTCAATGTGAATGAAATGTCAACTCCTGCTATGACCTTCAGCAGCCCTTGTAATACCGCTGCAGGATGAGCACTTGTTCCTCCGATCACCCAAAACTGCTCGTTTCTCCACCAATCGTGGAGCGTAATTCCTGACCATTTGATTTCGAGGAGTGCCAGTAAGCATAGTGTCATTGTGATGGCTAGCAAGAACACCAGAAATGTGATGCTCAGTGACTGCACTATGAACTGCCCTGAAAATAGAGACACTGCTGGGAGAATGCAGTATACTATGAGAAACATCGAGGTGAAAGGGTACATTCCCACGTTGAAATACGCGACCCTCTGCAAGAATTTCATTCGAGGACTAGCGAACAGTGCGTTGTTTCTCGAGAAAAATATCTCGACCGAACCAGTCGCCCATCTGAGCACTTGATGGAGCCTGTCTGTTAGATTGATCGGAGCTGAGCCACGAAATGCGTCCCTTTTCGTTACGCAATAAACAGACCTCCATCCTCTGTTATGCATTCGATAACCAGTGACCACATCTTCTGTCACCGAACCATATATCCATCCAACCCTTTTACCCCATTCGGTTTTATCCTCGTAGAAGCAAGAGATCACACTGATTGCCTCTGCAACAGTGGCTGCATCCAATGGCTCTCTTGGAACTGCAAGGGACCCTGCTGGTCTTCCTTGATTTCCTTGCAATTCCTGAAGCAACCTCCCTTGATATTCCGCTATTGGAATTGATGAAACTAAAGAAGTTGAGTTTCCGAACCTTCGTGGTAGAAGCAATGACTCTATCTCGGCATCATCGTCGTTGTGGTCCTCGTTCATTGGCAATGCTATCTCATCCTCTTGTTTCTTTGCTGCCTTCTTCGGTTTTCTTAGAAACAGCTTGATTTTCTTTCTGCCGAGCCATCCATGGTGCTCTGTGGTTCTAGGAGGGCTGAAACCGTAAAGAGCCGTTCTACGGAAAATGCAGCCTGTTCCCACATACATTGGACCTTGGAGTCCATCAAGAGCCCTCATGCTTACATCAAAGAACACTGTGTTGTGGTTAGCGTATCGATCGTTGGGATCGATCCCTTCAAACCTTTGTGGAAACTGAACATAACAGATTCTATCACCACCTCTGTCGAGCATAAAGCACATTCCTTCCCTCAAGGCCAAAGAGTTGTAAATGTAGTGATCACAGTCAAGATTTAAAATGAACGGACCGTTAGACATTATAGCACTAGTTCTAACCAGGGCATTCATAGCTCCAGCTTTCTTGTTGTGATCGTAACCGGGCCTCTTCTCACGAGACACGTACACCAGCATCGGCAATCTGATGTCAACTTCTGTTGCGTTAATCAAGTTCTCTCCATCTGCTTCTGCCCCAAAAACAGGTTCTGCATTTGGTGGGCCTAACATTGCCTGCAGTTAAAATAAAAAAAGAAATGTTTAATACATGCTCAAACATCCAATGGGATTAGTTGCAATTTTACAGGTTTAAAAGGAAGAATTACCTGAATTATACCGGCATGATCACCCCTTGAGTGGTCAGTCTCACCAGAAGCCCAAGTTCCAGGCCAATGAGAGCCATCTGACATCCATGTAGCCTTTTGCACCTTAATCGGCTCAGTCGGGTTGTCCCCGTTTTCCATCTGTTTCTTTTTTGCTCGAAGCTCTTCGTGGGCATTATAGGCATCTGATCTTCTTCTTATCGATTCAGGTAAGGAATTAATCCTCACTTTAAATTCGTCATATTCTCTCTTCACTCTTCTCCTCTCTCTAACAAAGTCGAGCCTCAGTTTGTTCTTAAGGAAATCACGCTTCTGCCCGAAATAAGCCTCGGGATTCCTGGGCTCTATGTTGTGTTTTCTGCAGAAAGGAACCCAGATTCTTGCATAACTGGCAGTCTCTGCAAGAGCTTCGAATGTCAACAATGCTCCACCATCATCTGACAAGTAACAGGCAAGCTTTTCCACCGGATAATCAACTGCAAGAATAGAAAGAATGGTGTTTGCAGTGACGAGAGGAGGTTCTTTCTCCGGGTCTGCAGTTGAAACAAACACATCAATGCCTGGGAGGTCTGATCTGCCTTTTGGGTTCCGAAGATTTGGGGATTCAAAACGATCTTTGAGTACAGAAAGGTCAGTGACTCTGTTCACAGGGCATAGCTTTGGAAGCTGATCAAAGAGCCATGAAACTGCAAACCATATCTCACAAGTTATGGACATCCCCCATAGCCACATAGCCTCGTGATTCGGGTTTTTTACTCTCCATGTCAGGAACAGACCAAGGGCCGCAAGACGCATTGCTATTAACAATCTGCAAATTAAATCTCACATTCAGATCCTAACTAGACCAATGTGTTTCTGTAATTGTTCATCTCCTCGTATCAGTTTACATTCGATTAGACACATAAAATTCATTAATCATAACAGTACACATATATGAATTCCCATTACTCATTCTGTAACCACAAAAAATCTACAATTAACAAATAAGATAATCAAAGTAGAATATATGATTAAATCTGAAATGAAGAGTCAAAAGCGCAAGTTATAAGTTCAAAAAATCCCAAGCCATGTTCAAGATGCAAACAAGAAGTTTTTCACAAATGAAAGCATGATGTGTAATGAAATACTAAACTCCCATACCACGTCTACTGAAACCACAAGCAATCTAAAAACGAAATCACAAGTTAAAAACCTAAACTCAATAGCTAATATTCAAGATTCAAGGGCCAAATGCTGAATTAAGATGAGAACTCAATTTTTTTTGTTTAATATACCTGTACGGGCTGAGAATTGCAGCAGAAACTCCGACTTTCCTTGTCAATGGCCTCCTGCATTTCTCTCCAAAATCAGGAGGATGTTCAAATCCAGTAGCTCCTGATCCAGCACCATACCCATCTTTAGGCCACACAGCATTCCCATACCCATAAGTACCCTTTGTCTCAAACAACCACCGAGTATGATCAAATTCAGGCGGATGGTTTTGCACCTTAAAAGATTTCACCAGAGAAAGCCTCTTATCTAACCTAGGCAAAGGCAATGCTTGATCTTCTTCACTTCTATTCTCATAATCTTGATCAGATTCCTCATCATCGGCCTCTTTGTATGGCTCTTTACAACCCGGGCAACGCCCTCCTCCTTTCAACTCAACACAGTCCAAATAACAATCTCTACAGATAAGAAATCCACACTCACATTTTCCTTGAATTGCATTGTCATCGCAGCCTTTCATCCCACAAATAAGCCCTGATTTGAGAGATCTAGCTGTTTCCAGTGAGCAATCAATGACATGACCGCGTGTTACTGAATTGAAACCTCCGGTGAAAATAGTACCGGAAATGAAGCTCCGTTCAGGTTTTCCAGAATTCCTCATGTCACCACAGAGACTTGTCTCTGAGGCAGACACTGACTGGTGGTCAGGAGTTGGAGGAATATGAACGGTGTATGAGACGAATCCAGAATTGATCTCGTCCATTGTATCATCTTTAGACATTGAACAGTATCTGCTGCCGCTTGAGGCTCTGTTCTTGCAGTTGCTGAGAGGGGAGTTAGGGTTATTTGAAATTGAAGCTCTCGGTACAGGACTTGTTAAGCCAATGCTTCGACTTCCTGTTCCTTTGCCTCCTGGTGAGACCGTGATGGTCACCGGTGAAGAAGATGGAGAATTAGATGTTTTCACCATTTTGAATTTTGCTGAGGAACCTTCTCAAAACACAATGAAAAAAATTTCAGGGGGGAGTTTGATTAAAATGAGAGGAACAAGAACATAAATTCCTCTTGAATCAAATGAGAAGGTACAAAAAACTTAGAGGTTAAATCGAGAAAAAGAATAAGGTCTTTAAGAGAAACCAGCAGGGACTGGATTTGAATTTGAATTACAACGGTCGAATGGAATGGTGGGGTCCATGGGGAGAAAAGAGGTATTTCAATGCTTTAATTTAAACCGTTAAGATTGAAGTCAGCTAAATTTATTCCAAAAGAAGTTTTAACTTTTGTGGTCCACGCCAGCTTGCTTTATATTTAAAAAACTTTATTTTTTCCTGAATTTGCAATTACATCCCTGGGATGCTGTTTTCATTATTGCATGTAAAAAAATTGAATTCAATTAATATTAATACGCCATCGTTTCCGCAATTCCAATACAAATTCGAGTCTACCGGTAATATATAATAACATTATTTTGAATTCTCAGCTGTCTACTGTTTAACAATAAATTTTTCTAACGTTCAACATTTCATTTAATTATATTTATAATGCATCATAAATGAAAAAGGAAAAAACTTGTGAATGAGAGTATTAGACAAAATTTTCTTGGATAATGGACAAAAAAAATGTCCTTTGAAAAAAAAAATACACATCTGATGTTGGGTTAAGAAATAAGTCCGGGAAAGGCACAAATTTAACCATCATGAAATCGGGACTGACAGGGCATTTTTCAATCTGTACTGAAAA
>CATIWQ010176128.1:0-10250 GCA_949673415.1 Euphorbia schlechtendalii | reverse complement strand
ATAATCAGACTCGGGTTCTAAATTGGTTTTAGACCCGAGAATATCTGAGGAATTTAGAAGAATTTTGATGAAGAAATTTGGGATCCGAAAGTGTTTCTTGATCCGATAAAAAGTTGGAAGAAAGTGAGAAATATCGTTTTTATTTTTTGTTCTGAAAGAGAGGATTTTTCTCTCTGAATTTTCCGTCCTCGTTTATCGAAAATGATCCTACTATTTATACGAAGATCCGGAAAAAAAACAAAAAAGGAAAGTTTTTCCGGCGAGGGGCCTCGCCGAAAAAAAGGCCTTGCGGAGCTAATCACGAGGCTCGCTCTCGCGTCCGCAAGGGCATCATAGGACCCTCGCGGGAATCCCCGCGAGGGTCGCCTAGGACCCTCGCGGGGAGGCCCCGCGAGGGTCGCTAGGGACCCTCGCGGGAATCCCCGTGAGGGTCACCTTGGACCCTCGCGGAGAGGCCCCGCGAGGGTCGCTAAAGACCCTCGCGGGCAAGCCCCGCGAGGGGCCCTTAGGACCCTCGCGGGGAGGCCTCGCGAGGGTTCCATACCACCTTCGCGGGGAGTGCGGGCTGCCTCACGCAGCTTTGCGCGAGGCTGTCTCGTGCTGCCTCCTGCGAGGCTACCTCCGCGTGGGATTTTTTTTATATATTTTTTTAGTTAAATAATTTAAAACGTCCGAGGAGGATTCCCATATGAAGATCGTCGGATGGTCGAAAATCGTGTGATTCGAGGATAAATTTCCCGAAAAGCCGTCATCATTGAACGCGCGAGCTAGTACAAAATCTCGTGCTCACACTATCCACTTGGATCGGTACTGGCCCATGGGAAGGGTTGGTCTCAACCTGACCAGATCGATACCGATTTAGTCCCTGAGGTCACCCCTTTTCCCTTCCTCCTTTGAGAAAGGGACTGTCCTAGGTCCCAAGCCTAAAATCGCCCCGACCTGTCTTGGATGGTCAGGGGGGTATGGGTCTGGTCCCGGCTAGACTCCCTTTTTATCCCTTTTTTGGCCTAGTCCTTGATATCTTCGCATCGTTTTAGGTCATCACACGACAGGAAACACATTTTCCATAAAAAAATGAACAAATTTATGCCATGTATCATAAAAAACAATAAACTTTTGTAAAATCGAGTTTAACATCAATTTTTTCCAAATGAAATCTCACGGGAAACCCGAATTTCTCACTTTCTCGATCATCCTAATCTAACTTATGCTCTTAACTAAGTTTTTTTTGTCTACTAATTATTCCATGTTATTGTATTATATCTTGTGCTAACCTTTCTAGATGTAGGTAGATTTAGGTCAGATGTATATTATGTTTTATATTCCATCGCATTTGTGAATAAAATGTATTTGCAGATATTTAGGACCATTTCTATATCCTTGATTTTGTATTATTATTTACCCTTCCCCTTTTAGGTTAGAAGCCTATTTATTTACTTTATCTCTTTCTATTATTTATTTAATTACCGTTTTTCGCATGTGTATGTTATTAAATGCTAACATATAACGTAAACCGAAAATGACTAGAAAAATAATTGAAATGTTTTAAAGTGTGCAATTGCTTGTAATTCTAACTCAAATAACGACAAAGTAGGTAACTCATCCGGACCCGAATCTCTGTACTACGGTGCGGTTTATGCTTAATAGATCTAGGCTGTACTGAATTTCCTGGAAGAGCTTATCTTGGTGGCGACTCCGTAATGTAGACAAGAAGTTTAGGCCTCGTTTCGTTCCATGCTTTATTTCTTCTCTTTTTCTCGAAAATCCCCATGTCCCATCCCTCGGAGCCGACGCCTCGCGATGGCCTTGCAGGTCCAAGACATCGTTCTCTCACAGAGAGAGAATATAGTTACAAGGGGTAAGTAAACATAGAAAGGGTAAAAGAAAAAATATAATCGAATGAAATAACAAAATTAATAGTACTTCCTCCTTATTGTAAAAGCAATAAAATCTAATTTCTTTAGATATATGATTTAATTACCCATTTTATAATGCCTTTTTGCCCTAATTCTTTTTCAAAGTACAACTATTGCAAGTCAAATTTTTGCCAACAACCAATTTAAAATAACATAAAAAAAAGGTTTTGTTTTCCTTTACGTGAATTCTTTATAAATTCGGATATAAAAAACTGTATACCAAATATAATATTTGTATAAAATATTTTATACTAAATCTTACACAAAACATTGTACAATTTACACAAAACTGGTATAAAATATTTATATAACAAAACGTAAAAAACAAAAGTTAATTTTAGAAAAACAAAAAAAATATCTTGTTTCAGATACTATATAAGAAAATTTAAAAAAATTATGTTTCTCACAATTTCCCATGCCTTTTCCAGTGAAATTGTTAGTTTAATAAAATGATATCTATTTCTGCTCAGTTACGGAGAAGTTTTTTGAACCGTTTAATTCAAGAATTTAGGATCATCCTTTTTAAAAAAAATATATAAATTTGCCTCATTTAGGTTTACATTAAATGGAAAGAAATATTTCCAAGCCACCTTGGATGTGATTCGAACCTCAGATCTCTAAAGTTCACAACTTTCATCTTAACCACTAGGCTAAGACCTTAGTCACATTTAGGATCATCTTATTATAATAGTTATAAAATATAGGCGATTAGCATAACTTTTTCACTTCCATTTAAGAGATTTTGTAACTTTTCTTATTCTATTAAAAAATCAGATGTTAGCTTCATGTACTTAATTAACTTGATCGAGTTGTTTATCTTGGTACATTCACAAAGTTGGTTGGGGTTGATAAGAGATCATCAAATCATTGCTTATTCATAGTTTCAATTAAAAAATGTTTTTAACATTTTATTTGCATTTTTGTTAAATATAAATGTAACATTTTATTAATGGAAGCATAAATTTTTTGGAAGTACAAAAAAAGTAACATTTTATATTCGCTGAATGAAATTTTTATTACCAACCATACAATGGACGATTGCTGACCTAGGTGTGCCCTAATTCGAGACATGTGTTGTTGATATATAATAAACAAAGTTACATCGTTACATTTTAAAGGTATCAATCTTTCTATAATACATCTTGTGTTATATTTAGATTAGAGTATTTATTGATGTCAAATCATAAATGTCTCAATTATGTCATAATCATGAAATGGAATAAAATGATAGGTTTTTATGTTGGTTGACTTACTTGAGGAGTAATTCATGAACATAGGCGCATATTGAGAACATGGGGCTGAACCGATCCACATAGCAAGGTTACATGGTTCTCTATCATAGACAACTAGTCCTTATACTTAATTTTAACATATTGTTCATATAAAATTGGTTGTGCTATAGCATATTAGTAACAGGTCCGGGTATGCTCATTATATTTTATGACCATTTTATCAATGATGTAAAAGTGATAGGATTGTCATTCGATTTATTAAATTGAAATGAATCACTGGCTACTTGATGAATGAAAGCAATTAAGACTAGTCCAAATGAGTTTGGAACTTATTTGAAAGAATAATTTCATTAGAGATCAAGAAATATTATGAACTGCAAAAGAGGGTGACAATACAATGCCTCTGTTCATTATATTGATTCAATAAGCAAAGGATTTTGTGAGATAACTATTGAGTTTAGTGTCTGTAAACTTGTTGAAGATGGAATCAAGAACAAGATGAAGAGAGAAAGATATAGAGAGAAAAACAAATAGTATTCATTAAAGACCAACTAAAGAATATTGATTACATATATGATGAAATAGATGAAGAGGCATAATCCTCTTTATACAATGACTAATAACAAGTTTTAGCCTAATTACAACTTTGGTCCTTAGAATTTTAACTAATCTATTAGTAAATACAATTAACAATACAATGGCTATAACCAATTCTAATATCCCCGTGCAAGCTAGAGATTATTGTATTTAAATAAGCTTCAGCTTCTGTAGTTGTTTATTGAATTCTTGTGTGTGAAGTGGCTTTGTAAGCATGTTTGCTAACTGATTTTTCGAAGTAACAAACATTAAGTGAATGATTCCAGCTTGAATCTTTGATCTTACAAAGTGACAATCAATGTCCAAATGCTTTGTTCTTTCATGATAAACAACATTTTTTGCAATGTGGATTGCAGAAATTTTATCATAGAACATCAAGGCATGTGTTGGAGATGCTACTTGTAAGTCTCTTAAAATATACATTATCCATTGAATTTCTACAGTAGTGGATGCCATTGCCCTGTACTCTTTTTTTAGAATAAAGCATTCCTCTGTGCCATCATTACCTTGTACTCTACTTCTAAGGAACTCCTTGATATTGTATTCTACATCTTTGACTTCCAAGACACCAAAGAATCTCTAGTGAAAATGCAGTAGCCTAAGATTGACTTTCTTGATTCAAGACAGTTTGCCTAGTCTAAATCCGCATAGGCTTTGATTTTTGTGTCTTCATGTGATGAATAAAACAAGCCTTTAGTTAGTTTTCCTTTTAAATACCTTAAGACTATGTGTGCTGCATAAGGTGACTTTCACATGGCTTTTCAAGTTGTTGAGATAATTGTTGTACTACATACCTAATATCTGGCCTGGTATTTGTAAGATATAATAATTTTCCTAATAGTATTCTATACTCTATGTTATCCTCTAACCTTTTGCTTGTTGAGTGATCTTGTTTGTCCATTTTGATAGGGGTACTAGCATCTTTACAATCTAGGATTCTGGTTTCTAGAAGTAAATCTAATAAATACTTTCTTTGGTATAGATGTATACCTTTCTTATTTCTAGCTATTTCAAGTCCTAGAATGAACTTTAACTTTCCCAAATCCTTTATACTAAAGCAATTATGCAAGTAGTTTTTTATTTCTGTGATTTCAGTTTCAGAATTTCTATCTAAAATCACATCATCTACTTAAACTACCAAAGCTATAAAGTTACCTTCTGATGCTTTTGTGAATAGAGAAGGATCTACAACTGATTGCTTGAATCCTTTTTGTATTAAAGAGCTTGTCAATGTTGAGTTTCACTATCTACTAGCTTGTTTTAAACCATATAATGACTTTTGTAACTTGCAAACAAGGTTAGGTATATTGCTACAATACAGTATGGCAATTCCATATAAAATTCCTCATCAAGGCTTTGATGCAAAAATGTATTGTTAATGTCAAGCTGCTATAAGTACCATCCTTTTTTTGTTGCTAATGCAAGTAGAATCCTTATAGTAGAAATCTTTATCATAGAAGAAAAAGTCTCTAAATAGTCTATACCATTTTGCTGTGTGTAGCCTTTGGCTATAAGTGTAGCTTTATACCTCTCTATAGACCCATTGGACTTTCTTTTAATCCTAAACACCCATTTATATCCTATTGGTGTTTTATCTTTAGGCAGAGACACTATTTGCCAAGTATTGTTCTTTTCTAAAGCTTCTATCTCAGCCTGCATAACATTTTTCCAGTTTTCACTCTTAGAAGCTATGGCATAAGTTTTAGGTTCAGTTTCTACACTAATGGCTAAGGAAAAATATTTATGTGACTTAGACAAACCATCATATGACAGAACAGATGATAAAGGATGCTGCCTTTTATTTTCTAGATTACTGACATTACCTTTTTCAAGCAAAGCATAATGGTAATCTTTTAGATAATTTGGATGTGTTTGTTTCCTTTATTTTCCTTTCTGCAGCTTTGTTTTGATTACTGATAGTGTTATCTTTATTAATATTTGTATTTTCCTTCATTAGTTCTTTTGTTGTGTGCTCAACAACATTTTCATTCTAACAAAATTTGTTAGTAAAAAGGAAATATATATTTAAAATTTTACATTCCTTATAATTACAACTTTGTTTTCTGCCAAGCTGTAGATCTTGTATCCTTTCATCCCATTCTCATAGCCTATGAAATTTCCCTTTGCTGCTTGATTGCTAAATTTAGTTTTATCCCTTAACAAAGTACTATAAAAAGCTAAACAGCCAAAACTTTTGAGATTCATATAATTAGGCAACTTATTAAATACATTTTCAAAAGGACTTTTATTTTCTAATAGTGGTGTAGGCAACCTATTTATAATATGTACATGATGGCATATGAAAAAAAGTATAGAAAGTAATAGGAAAATTACTTTTATATTTTAGACTCCTGGCTACATTTAATATGTGTTGGGGCTTGTGTTCAACAATGCCATTTTACTTACATGTTTCAACACACGATCTTTGATGCAAAATGCCATTTAGCAAGTAAAAGTTACACAAATTGAAATTAGGTCCATTGTCAGACCTAACTAATTTTATAGCAATACCAAACTGAAACTTTACCATAGAAAAGAACTGAGGAATTAATCTAGCCACTTCACTTTTACTTCTCATAGGCATAGCCCATGTAAATCTTCGAAAATCATTAACAATGGTCATGAAATACTTAAAACCATCCATAGATAGGGTAGTAGTGCTGGTTAATAAGATAGTATTTGAACATGCAAAAGTTGCAAGGTTGAATTTCAAAACTTAAAATTAACCTAAGGATCTACTAAGCATGCCATGAATGATCATATCTAAGTTAAAACATTCCATAGATTCTTTCAAGTTTGTAAAGATTATAAAAGAAAACTAGCATCCAAGATTAGAACATTACCAGTTGATGCATGCTTCTCTTTTTTTTGGATGTGGCATTCCCTTAGAGTAATTCGGCAGAAATTCATTAACATAAGCTTCCAAACTAAGATAGCCTTTATGATTGATCCACAAAGATCTTCACCGAATAAAACCTTGTTGAGAAAGAACCCATTAGTAAACAGCAGTTGCTAGATAGGTTGAAAAGAATACCAAAAATAAATTAAGAAGGCTCACTTTAGAAAGAGCCTTCAAAAGAATTCTTTGTTGTTTGGAAAAACTCATGAAGGATCTCTCACAATGAACAAAGAAAGAGATATCAAACTCAGAGAGAAAGGTTGAGCTGAAGTATTGAATAAAGAGGAACTGGGGCCTATATATATATAGAAAAGGGAGAGTGTTAGACTCCCCTTAAAACACTATGTGGGATGGGAATATCAGGTTGGCCATGTAGGTCGCTAGGACCCCCAAGCCAACCCAGGCCCCAAGCCACAAGACAAGCCCTAACAAGCTTGTCTTGTGTCGCAAGCTAGGCTTGCATGCAGCATACGGGTTGCCTTGGGTAGCGCTTACGATCCTGCAACTCGCTAACGCGCATGGGCAGTCCCCTCATGCTAGCTACCCGTGAGCTTTTTAGCTCATGGGGCATCTGTGCAGACCTCACTATGAATATCCCAATTACGTATGGGACCCACTCACAACGAGAAAAATTCCCTTGCCCAGCTTCATGCAGTTTCCCCTATTTTTTCTTTATTCCGTTTAATTATTAATTTGGTCTAACTAATTAACAATTCTTCAAATGAATTTGATAAACAGATATTCTTAGCATACACCCAGTCTATAGGTTCTTTACTTAGTCCGATAAATACCCAAAGTGTGTGACCTCATTGGACCCCAAAGTATTAAGCCACTAGATGTTAACCTAAACTTGGGTTCCCATCTAAAAATCCTTTAGGCCCAATGTTCCAGACTAATTTAGAACCTGATAGCTCTAGACGATCAAATGGGCTTTCTAGCAAAGGCGTATGATACCTAGATACTTGGAATGTCACGTGCTTGTTACTTGATCCAGTTCTACAATAATAACCAATTCAATACACTCTTTCCGTCAGGTTACATACCATCTAGTTTATTGAGCTTGAATTAAGTGTCAGCTCATGTAATAGCTGTAGCTATTATATGATTAGACTTGTTCACGAAGAACACCACTCGGCCATTATGTATCAAGATTGATTAGAAACCTATTTTATCAATCTTATACTCTGATTAGAGGTTTCTGAGTATGCCGCGTCAATAAGGGGCTCTAAGGTATATCTCCCACTATATCACTATATCAGGAGCGATGGATCCCATCTTAACTACTCGGCTTACTAACATGTGATCATCACTATACCCGTAATCACCCGTGTCATCCTGATCGCCATGGTATGAATAAGTATGACCCAAAGTATAGTATCTCCTGGATAAGGTAACCAGTATCTCAAGTTTGAGGATACTTGTACTGCTATTACAATAAGACATGACACCAACACATGGATATAGTTATTTCCCAATGTCTGCTGTATAGCGGTCTCCAATGTATTACCTGAATACATTCATGTGTTAACTCAAGGTAACACCTTTAGCTCATGAGATCGACTGCTTGGATCTAATCCAAGGGTAAGCTTACACATGCTAGTTTATCCATTCCATTGATGTCCAGTCTCAATGAAATTATAACTAGGGACATTTAGACTATTCATAGTAACACGTATGTGCAGTTTATACTTGGTAGAAAGACCTTACATTATTCAAAATGGCACGCTGACCCTTACCTCTGACATGTTTCTTAGTCATCTTTCCTTTTAAATAAGGTTCGCATGCACCATTGGATTCCCATTCTATTGGGCCTAAGTCTCCACAATTGTGAAACTTAGTTAAGCGAGTCTCATTTATATGGCATAAACGATAGTGGCATAAGTATGAGGAATTCTCACTATCTAATGTTGATTTCTTAACAATGTTCATATTTAGAATTTTGATTTAGTATCTAGAACTTAAATCCCATCCACAAATATTCCACAAGCATAAATAATATTATCACGTTGAATTTGACATTTATTATTATGAAATAAAATTTCAAATCCCTCTGTTGCTAAAAGCGCAACAAAAATAATATTCTTAGTGATAACATGAATATAATAGAAATTTTTCAAAACTAAAACTAGGCCACTAGGAAAACGAAGGCTATATGTCCCTACAGCTACTGCAGCAACCTGTGCTCCATTTCTATATCTTAGGTCCATTTCCCTCTTTGCAAGCCTCCTACTGTTCCGCAATCCTTGCATAGAAGTATAGATATGAATACCACAACCATTATCTAATACCCAAGTAGACTTATAGGGAGAGCTGTAGAGAAAATCTCTATCATGAACATACCTGAAGTAGATTCTTCACTTTATTCTTTTCAACTTGTTCAGAAATTAGAGCTTTGCAATCACATTTCTAATGTCTGGGCCTTTCGCATATGAAACATATTCCTTTGGGCTTCTCCTTTTCAATAACAACATTTTTTACCTTCCTATTGATGGGTTTTAAACCTTTAACTTTGACTCAAGTTCCACTTACCAAGGTAATTGTTCCTCTAGCCCTCAGACCTTCTTCAAAACTTCCAAGTTTCCTGATAAACTCAGATGTCTTGCTGGTTTTCCTTGACATAAGATAATCTTTCACAAAAGGTGAATATTTATCAGACTGACTTTTTATCATAAGCTATATGTCATGGTTAGAATGTGTGTTGATTTCTATCTGACCAAATCTCCTTGAATACTGTAAGTATTCTATGCATTGCTCCGTGGCCAGGATCCCATCATCTTTTCCAGAGTTATAGAGAAATCTCAATATTTCATTCCATGCAACTTTAATGCCCTCTGTTAACAAGTTTTCAACTTTAATAACTCTTAGGATTTTTTATTTAATAATGAAGCCAAAAACCTTGTCTCCCACTTTCCTACTGATAAGATATAAGTTCAAATTATGAAAAGGTGTTGTCAATACCATTTATCTAAATAGAAAAATGGTGACCACTGCAAGTATATAGTTACGATGTGGTTTTAAAAGATACCTATCCCACAGGGAAGGACTAGCTCTAAAGATCAGCAAGAAAAACGGAATAAAGAAAATAAAATATTTTTGGATTTTAGTTGGGAGGATTAGAATGAAGAATGTATAGATATATGTATGGAAGACTAGAGATTCTAAATATGTAGATTTTTCCTACGAAATAAGTATAGCAAAGAAAACATGCAAGTTTAACAAAGTTATTACATTCACTAGACTAATTTAACATAATCGATTCTAGACACTCAGATGTTCAATGATTCACCACAGAGCAACACATGAAATGACTTTTCTAAATCTAGTGCAAACGAATTAAGATGATTATGTAAACCTAGATAACAATATTACTATGCTTAGTACTGGTTGCTCTCACATAGCCACATTTAGCAAGTTACTATTCCAAAAATGTTGGCTCACTAAACAGCGTTAAAATCACAGATCCAATGATTATACACAATCTCATTAACCCCGAAACTACTCTTAAAGTTAACTCAAAGGCATATAACTTGATTAATATAAAAGACTCAACATGAAATACACATTATGACACATAGACATATCATAAACTTCGAAATAGAAAGTATA
>CATIWQ010176071.1:0-24256 GCA_949673415.1 Euphorbia schlechtendalii | reverse complement strand
GTATTGAACAATTGGGACCAATTGGGTTCATCTCTGCTGCAACATTAAAATTTTAAAGCTATAGTTGGGAGGCTGCTATATCTATATATAGAAGTAAGTAGTAGTGAGTGCTCATTTTCTAGTGCTACTGTCTTTATGTAAACTAATAATGAATAACAATTTTAGGTACCAGAACATTTGGAATGATTAAAGGAAAATAATAAATAGAGTTGAAATATCCTGAACTGATTGCTGATTATTATAATCCTTTTACATGTCACCTTTCATGATGTTATTATTGCTTCTCTGTTTGCACTGGTTATTGATTTTGAGCTTTTAAATCATACTTTCAGGGCCTTAAATTAGGTATTTAGGCTTCACCTGTGTTGACTTGTTCAAAATATTGAAAATTTGTAGGCTCTGGGACCTGGACCCTCTAGAGCAGCCCTAGTACTTCCTTTTGATCTGAGGCTTCCTCATTTTTACTTAGAAAATTCAACCATAGATGGTATCTATTATGAGAGCTAACGAGCTTTACAAAGCAGGTTTAGTATTCTGCATTTTTTTTATGATTTAATTGGTAAGATCTGCTGTTTCTCAGTTTGCTATTTTTTATAATTTGGACTCTTGGTAGAAATAATTATTGCATAATTCTGTATGTTGGGTTCATTATATATATGATAAAATTTGTTTAAGCTATGAATTTTTATAAACGTTTTAACTAAAATAAACATAAAGTTGATAGAAAAACCAAGTATTGAAAGGAGACATGAGAGATAATGATTGGTAGAATAATAGATGAAAACCAAGTATTGAAAGGAGAAAGGAGAGATGATGATTGGTAGAATAGTAGATGAAAATTAACTTTATGTTAACCATCCATATATTTGTAATTATCTGTCGAGATAGGGTGTTCAAATGGTATGTGTTTTTATGGTTTTTACTATTTAGTTACTACGTGTTTCCTATTTTAGGCTGGAATTCTTTAAATGTCCCCTATTTATGGTGTTTTCTTTTTCTTTCATCACTTTGCTTTTCAGCTTAACCCTTGTAATTATATTCAATTTGCAGGGTGTTGGCCATTTTAAGAAAAAATAGTTGGCCAATAGGATTACGTATGTGGAATTGTTCTTTTGCCAATGCATGATTTTGTAATCCTTCGATAATTTACTGCTGTTTTTCGTTTAATTTGAAGTTGGTATCCACCTTTTGTCTAAGCTTTTAATCTCGTCAAACATGTTTCAATTGCAATGTTCAGTCAATCATTTAGATTGATCTTTTGTTAGTTTTTAGAGACTTGAAGAAATTTTGCAACTATTTAGGTTTCAGCAAATTATGTGGAAGCGTTTTTCAGGAACTGGCCTGAAATTTAGAATTAGAGTTGGTAGAAGAGAAGATTAGAGAGAAAAGAAGAGTAGGAAGAAGAGAGAAAGATCGAGAGAGTTTACAGAGAAGATGAGAAATGCTTGTATATTTATTGATTTAATTTCTCGGTTATAATTGTTGTTCTTATACTAAACAAGACTGTTACAGATCCTATACAGCAGGACTACAAGAAGAAATAGCATAACTGCCTAATTATCCTTCTAGAGCTAGAGACTATACTCAGTTACAATGCAAACAAGTACAGAATATAAAGCTCATTACACTTGTAACTGGAATTAACAAACTGACTTGAATTCTTCATTCTTTTTAAGATCATGACAGTATTGAATTAGAAAAATGAGTTCCTTTTTTTCTTTTCCTAATGCTTTTTCGTTCTTATCCTGTTATCCATTTGTATACCTTTCCATTACCAATGAAGAATTTTTGCAACTATTTAGGCTAAAGCAAATTATGCAAAGCATTGAATTAGAAAAAATGTTCCGTTTTTCCTTTCCTAATGCTTTTTCGTTCTTATCCCGTTATCCATTTGCAAATATGTTTGTAATCTGGACTGCTCTTAAATTTACAGGTTTGCATTGAGAATCTATGCAGAAAATGAGATTGAAATTCGAGAACCTCCAGTTTCAAAGGCCTTTGACGAACAGTGACACCCTACAAAGGTTTTTCTTTCTATTTTTCCCCTGTGTATATGAAGCTGTTTCATTTGATTATATGATATTGCGTGTCACTTGACGGAAAACCTTAATTGTGAATTGATGGGAAGTTTAAAATGGGTAATTAAATTGCAAAGTATAAGAGATAAGTTAGCATTTCAAAAACCAATAAGTAAAAGTTAGAGAAAAACTAGGATGTAATGTAGGTGGTGGTAGTCATGAGGGGTAGGTAAGGAGACAGAAATCTTAGCTCGCTTAGATATTTTGCTCTTTTTAGGAACTGATTTTCATTTTTCCTTAATTAATATAATTATGAAATTGATCCCTGTCGTTTGCATTATCTAAGAGTATTATAGCTTCATGCCTCCTGAAAAATTTGATCTTTTTGTTCTTAGAAACAACTAGTGCTTCTTTTCCATTGTAAAATATGTCCCTCGATTAGAATACTCTTGAATTTTTGTACTGAAACATGATTATTGCCTTTTCCTTTACTAGATACTTCTTCAGCCTTTTTACCATGTACTTTTTTAATACATTTAACCACTACTGATGAGGACACATTCTCCAAACTCTATTTTGCAGGATTTACAGTGTTTTTGCTCCGACCATCTTCCCTATATTAGATTTCCTTAAAATAATAATATTTTATAATTATTATATTAATTTTTTTACATCATTTCTATTCCCCATATAAATATATTAACCAAAATACTAACAAATCGAATCTAAGTTTATTAGAAACTAAACATAAGATAAGTAAGCGGAAAAGCAAAAGATAAATGTGGGGGGAACAAAGGATTCTAGAAAGCATTCTTTTTGTTTGTCTTCCTATCCTTCGACACAAGAAAATCAACTTTCCACATCCCTTTCTTGTGAATAAATAAAAAATTAAAAAAACATTAATATAATAATTATTCCCCAAAATGGGGTTCCCATTTCGGGGATATATCATGTGGGGAATGGTTGGGCATGCTCTTAGTCTATCAAATGTTAGTATTTTTCTGCATATTATGATGTTCCAAAAGTTTCCTGCATCTTTCAGGTTATTAGTCACTCTTTCACATGAGTAAACTCAGATTTGTGGCTACAAAGACTCTTCTTCCCCCATGTTTTTATATATTTATTTATGTCATTATTTCTTGTTTCTGTTTCCTTGTAGCTTTAATGCATTTGACACGAAACTTTTTGCATATGCTGGTAATTGTTTCATATCATTTGACGTATGGATAACATTTTATTTTTGGCATGAGATATGGAAAGTTGTTGAAATATTTTGTTATTGTAATTTCAACCATGCCAGCTCAACTGATGAGGCAATAGGAAAGTCTAATACCCCAAAAATTGTAGATTCTGTAACTGTAATTTCAACCATGATATATGGAAAGTCTAATACCCCAAAACATGTAGATTGTGTAACTGTGATTTCAACCATGATTTCAGTTAGGAACTTGAAGATTTGATATTTTGAAGGACTTAAAACTGGGAGGAGAACATCTGATCTTTCTAGCTTGAAGAATTTAAGTCTGCTAGAATACCACACTTCATGTTTCTTGGTAGTCAGTGAATTTCCATTAAGATTCTGCTAGAATTTTAGTAAACTGCTTTGGCTGCGAGTCTTGTCAAATCAGATTGGGTTTGCGTTCACTTTATCTGGGTCTTAGGTTTGTTCAGGTTTCTACATCAGCCTTTCAAACAGTAATTTTTTTGGTAGTTCAATAATGTTCACTGCAATATTAACTTTTGGTTTGGTCTAAGCTCCAGGCTGATTTTTTGTGTTTCAGAGGGAAAACTTGCATTAACGAGACAACTCACATGGTAAGAGGAACTTGGTTCTCGAAAAGCCACGGTATGTTCCATTATGGCTTGCCATCTCCGTTGCTACAACTTTTTCGGAGAGCTCGTTATGCCACAGAACGGCCTATATCCATTGTAATATTCTTTCCGCTCTCCATTTTTTTTGTATAGGTCACTTACAATTTATTAATATGTCGGTTTCTTTAGTCAAATTTTGGCTAAATGCAGCAAGACCTCCCTAAATTTGGAACTTGTGCCAGATTTCACCCTGAACTTTCAAAAGTTCCAGTTGATCCCTTATACTTGGCAAAAGTGCACCAATTTGCCCCCCTCAACACTAAGTGTCAGATTCTGGTTGGTTTGACTTTTCAAAGATGCCATTTTTTTTAATTTTTCCTTCTCAAACCTTAAGTTGACACGTGGCATTGAGTGGACAAACGAGTGCACTTTTGCCAAGTTCAGGGTGCTAATTGAAAGTTCAGCGTGGCGTCTGACAAAAGTTGCCAAGTTTGGAGGGTCTTGACCGCCAAATTTTTTAATCTCTTATAATACATGACACTTTTGTTGCATTTCTTTGAATGATATCCAGAGACAGTCAAGCTTGGAAATCGAAATGGAAATTCTGGAAGATCTGCAGTCTACTTTCCTCGCCATGGTCGAAAACCTAATTCTATATTGATTTGATGTGAGGTATTGAAATCAAAGCATAAACCACTTGACCTTGGATTCAAATTATCACCAGTATCTAAATTGATTACTCCTGGTTTATCAGGTAAATTTTCTTTTCGATGGGTAGATAATTTGAGTTGGTATGCAGGGTTACGAACATTGGTACCCTTAAGGAACATTTTCATTTTAACTGTGGGAAACAGAGCGCATAAACTTGAGTATGTGACTTGAACTAAACTATTCTAAGTGTTTCTGAAAAGGGCTCTAGTGATGTAGTTAGCTACAAAATTTCATGAATGTAGATGTTGAGTATGGCTAGTTAGGGGATAGAAATGGGACCATCTGTTGTGTTCTATTGTGGTGTTTAATGCATTAGAAAGGATGTGAAATTTTTATGTGAATAATGGATTTATTCATTTATTCCTTTTTATATTTTTTTATACAAATGGATCAAATGGTGAAAAAATTGTGCAAGTTACTGAACAACCTTTTTCATGTCAAGCAGAGAACTTAAAAAGATGTAATGTCTTGTTTATAATTTTCTATCAATTTGTGACAACTTCATCCTGGAAATGCAAGTCTTGTATTTCATGTGACTTATATCTAGTGATTCTTATAGCTTTGAAGATGATAGTTTTTTTACAGGCTGAAAGTGCAGAATCTTATGACATTATAATAAGTAATCCTGGAATTCGTGTTGAAATCGGGGTATTGTTGTATAATAAATCACTTTTATTTTTTATAAGGGTTTTAAACTTTATACTGCACTAAAGCATTTACTTTTACTTTCAGGAAAGATATCGAAATTTTTGGAGATGTATGGCGCACATTAGCATAAAGTGTCAATGGACGCATCTGTGAATGAGGAAGGAATGACGCTGTGGAGCAGCGAGTCAAGCAGTTGCTGATCAAGGCAGGAGTTGAAGCACTGATCCCCGAGGTAACGAGTACGACGTTGCCTTATTCCCAGGAGATAAGAGTCGCTCGGTTCAAGAACTTCAAGTAGCCGCGGATGAGAGAGTACACTGGGGCGGGGGATCCCACGGGCTCATGTCCGCTATTATAAGCAGTGCATGGAGGCCATCGATGCCACGGATGTTATGATATGCAAACTATTTGCAAAAGTTTTGGTAGCTGCAGCCACGAATTGGTTTGATACGCTCAAACCGGGATCAGTGACTAGTTTCCATAAGCTCGCCGAGAGCTTCATCTTGTATTTCATCAGCTCTGCCCTCCCAAGAAAACGATGCAAGATTTACAGCTAGTAAGACAGCAGTCGGAGGAATCGTTGGAGGAGTTTGTGGAGAGATTCTAGAAGGCCTTGCTCAGCATTCCAAGTTTCAACATTGACGTGGCGATGGACTCGTTAATTGAGAACTGTAGAAGTGCGGAACTGACAAAGGATCTTACAACCGACCGCCCCACCAACTAGCCTTTCCTAATGTAGAAAGCAAGAAAGTGGGTATGTTGGGAAACTAGGCGAAAGACCCAGCAGCGGCTTGACCAAGTCAGGGAGGAAAATGCAAGGCGTCCGGACTAGCGAAGAGGAGATCGAGGTCCCAGGTTCAATGGACCAAGAAGAGAGTACCGTCGAATGTAAGGGGCGCTTCTAGGCCGGTGACCTACTGCGAGTTTCATAAACCACCTGGTCCAGCATCAAGCCCCCTTGAACGGCCTCAGTGGTCATGCCGTGCCCGTATGCGTATCGTCTAGTTTATTAGTTACTATAGGTGACAGCGATGGTCCGACATGGAAGACTCTTGCGGAATTTCTAGTGATTGACTATCCATTGGCGTACAACGTCATTATTGGGAGGCCTCTCATCATCGGATTCGGTGGAGTGATTAACCTCTATTATTCGTGTATCCAGATTCCGATCTACCAAGGGTTAGCCACAGCTAGAGGGAGCTCCAGGCTACCCCATGAAACCTATTTGTCCTCTCTCAGGGCGGAGCCTTTGGTTGTTCCTGAGGAGGATGCCGAGGCGGAGGAGCCGAGCCTGCCGACATGATGATGATAGTGGCATTAGAAGAGGGTCAAGAAGTCAAGGTCTCCCAGTCCCTAAGTGAGGGTGTTCCCAAGCAAATCGTCAAAGTGATGAGGGGTAACGTGGGATCGTTCGCCTGGAAGCCGGAAGATACAGTGGGCGTTAACCCGTCTGTGGTTGAACACTCCCTCAACGTTAAGCCAGGGGTTAAGGCCATCAATAAGAATCGGCGTAATCATGGGCCGGAGCGGTAGAAAGCGATCGAGCAGGAGGTAGCCTGCCTGTTGAAGGTGCGGCACATTAGGTAGGTGCAATACCCAGAGTGGATGGGCAACGTAGTATAGGTCAAGAAGGCAAATGGTGCTCGCACCGCATGTGTGGATTTCACCGACCTCAACAAGGCGTGTCCCAAAGACAACTTCCCCTTACCGAGCATTATGGGCTCATTGATTCCACAACCGGCCACGCGGTGCTCTAGACCTTAGACGCCGCATCCGGTTAAAATCAGATACCGATGGCGAAGGCGGATCAGGGGAAGACCACATTCATCACCCTTGATGGCACCTACTGTTACAATGCAATGTCGTTCGGCCTAAAGAACACAGGTGCTACATACTAGCGGAACAAAATCTTCGCGGGCCTGATCGGTAGAGTTGGAGATTTATGTTGATATGATAAAAAAGAGTCAGACCTTGTCTCCGAGAGGGGGATAGAGGCCAACCCTGATAAAATGAAGGCCATCCTCGAGTTGAAAGATCCAGCCTCGATCAAGGATGTCCAAAAATTGAAGGGGAAAATCAATGTGTTGGGTTGTTTCGTTTCATGTTGCGCACATCGATGCTTACCCTTCTACAAAGCCCTCAAAGGTAAGAAGTTCGTATGAGGGAAAGATTGCAGCGAAGCCCTGCAACAATTGAAATCTTTCCTGGCATCGGCCCCGCTCTCGAGCATGCCCGTTCCTGGTGAGCCTCTGTACCTGTACCTCAGCATGATAGACGAGTCTATGGGGATGGTTCTCATCCGGGAGGAAGGAAGCGAGCAGTTCCCTGTTTATTATAGCAGCAAGGTGCTAAGGGACGCTGGAACGCGCTACAGCCGGTTAGAGAAGCTGGCGTACGCAGTGGTTATTGCCTCTCAGCGATGGCGCCACTATTTTCAAAGTCACATTATTGTGGTCCGCACCGATACCTCACTGAAGAAAACCTTGCAGCGGCCTAATACCTCCGGTCGCCTCGTCGAATTGTCAGTCAAACTCTCTGAGTTTGACCTTCATTTCGAGCTTGGAGCGCATTAAAGGGGCCCAAGCTCTAGCGGATTTCCTGCAAGAAGCGCCTCCCACCCCCGAAGCCAGCTGGGCACCATGAACCATCTCCAATTTTCATGCACATTTTCTCCCCAATAAATGCAGAGTAAAGGTTTGGCTATGCTTCTACGATCCTGATTGACGATCGGCTATGGATCTCATTCTTCCTCCTAATGTCCATCTGCAAAATGGTGGTCTAAACTTGGTAAAAATGTGTTTTAATGGGGTTGATAAATTTGAGCGCAGTAGAAATTCAATTTACCAATTTGTGTATGAAGAGAGTTGCCCCAGTCGAAAAAATGGTCATAGAAAACGGTTGGAATTCCCCGGGTGTGTATGCATAACCCTGTAAGGACATCATAGACAATAGTTTTAACACTTGAGTAGTATTGAATACCAAAAAAAAAAAAAAGGAGAAAGTGACAAATGAAGATGATAATTGAACAATTTAGAAGGTAACTAGACGTACCTCCATAATATGATTTGAAGGGAAAGGCCAATGAGCCTGCAAAAGCAAATTGATATTTAGAATAGTTATTTATAACACTCGTTCTATTACCACTGCAAGTAAACAACCCAAAACCATGGCTTTTTAACATCAATGCAAATGGATATATCCAATCCAACCTATTCAAGTTCTATGAGAATAACATCACCAACTTATTACAGCGTAACTGTAAAATAAAAATAAATAACTAAATCACAATGTAATTGCTAACTTATTTTTTGCCCGAGTTCCTTCCTATACTCAAAAACATTTCCACAGAACTGCATAACAAATGGTCACTGATAATTATAAAAATCAGTCTTTATGTCAATTTAAACAATGAATGAAAATAAACAAATTTGGTACCTGAGTGGAGCCAGTGTCATGGTTATCGACCCCACCACCCTACTAAATTGTCCTTTAACCGCTTCCTACATAGTAAAAGATGAACATGACGATATGTTAATTTTGTACCGGTACGTGTATATGTTTTGTAAATAGTTAAAACTTTAATTCTCTCATCAAGAGATATGTCAGCCACTACAAAAGGTGGAACTCGGATAGCTTCTATATGAAAACACGGTAAATTACAAAACATTTGAAGATAAACATATTTACTAGGTCATTTCCAGCAGACAGAATCTGTTTTTAATATTACCTGAAGAATTTTCTTTTGTGGTGAAGTCATATGCAGTTGCCAGCTGTCTTGTGGCATCAATCCAATTAATTATCCTCTGTCTGTGGCTATCTGGAAAAGAAATTACCAGAAATGTTTAGCAACAATACATGCAGATGAAATTGCAAACGAAATTCAACTAATTCAATAACGAAGCATTGTTATTTTGAAGCCAAGAAAACAACCATCGATGAAAAAATTACCAAAAAATGTTGACCTGACATAGATAAGGACATATAAAAAGTCTTAATTTTTGTAACGACTTAAGTGTAGGATCTTGCAGCTATCAAAACTTAGCTCATCGGTTGCCTATGGAAATATAGGGTGTAAAATCTTTTCTTTATGCGTGGAAAGGAAATGATACCTTGATAATATTCCAAAATAGGAGCCATTATAATTGCAAGAATCCCAATACTCCCCAACAGCAAATATTGGCTTGGCTCCTTCAATGTATTCTTTCACATATTTTGCTGAGTACAAGATTTGGTAAACATAAGTACTGATGCAGAAACCATTAACCAGATAAAAATTTGAAACTCTCAGGTAGAAAGCCAATAATACCCTCTTGCAAAAACAGAGCTGAAAAGTAGAGTGGGAGAGCTGAGCATGAAACTTAATTTGACTGTGTGCTTTGTTTTATTTAACTTATAAAATAGATGTGCTCAACTAAACTAAATGGAATACGAATAACGGGATGAGTAGATAAACATACTCCTATTCTTTTCCGATTTCTCAAACCAAACCCTATAATGTTGATCTTTACGGCTTTGATCAATATCTTAAGAAGTACATTAAAAACTGATGACATATTAAGTATTTGTCATCATCTCACAGGTTACTTGACAACAAGACAAATATAGACAGGGCACCACCAATCACCATGACAATTAAAAACAAGATCAAGTCACCCTACTCCTCATAGGTAATGATGACCTAAGCCTAGCTCATGTATCACCACCATCACTCATTTTGGCATATAAGGAAGAATCCATCTTCCTCACTAAGTGAACTCGAAACTCTCACGAAGATGTTCATCTTCCTCCATCTTAAGAACTGATTTAAGTATCAAAGGGGTTTTATCGGAACCCCGGCTAAGTCTTGTTTTGCAAGTACTCTACCAGAATCTCGAAGGAGCATAAGGAATCTTGAAGAACAAAGAAACCTTCACAAAGAAGAGAGTCCGATCCAGATGTCTTTTGGGCATAAAAAATTACCATACATGTACAAATGTCTCATATTTAATTTGACAGACAAATATGAAGTCCACGGTTTTAATGAAATTTGAATATCAATACGCCTTTGTTGGCTAAACCTCTCATTGGTAAGAGCATTATGACCAATTTCTTTCAATTCAGTACATTTAGTGCATGGCTAAGTGTTAGCAAAACAGACATCGTATGTGTAAAATTATGCGATATGCGATACCATATGGTATGTATTTAACATTGCAAACTAGTTTTTGTTAGCAAATAGTTTAATTATAATACTTTTATAAATGCACTAAATATATATGAATCTTTGAAATAGTATAAAATACCATTAACTTTTTGATAAACAAATTAACGTGCATATATGTGAATTGAAGAAAGATATAATTAAAAAATATCACGAGTCATCATTTTCATATTAAATTCGTTAAGTTTTGTATATAAGAGTTTGATGTTGTCTCCAATTTTTGTCTTACAAATACAATCTTTGAAAAAATATACACAAATTAGTTTTGTAATGGAAAAAAATGATAAATGTGCCGTGATAATCAATCCTAAACTCATACATGACGACCTTTTTCCATTATCAAGATATATGATAAACTTTGATAAGTGATTACCGGTATCACTTTTATTTTAATAGCAACAAGATTCTTAATTTATTATAATCCCGTGTCAGTATTTTGCTCCCACGTCACAGCCGGTTGCGGCCGAAAGGATACACGCCATTGAAGAGAAAACAAAATTAATCGAATTAAAAAAAGAAAGAAAAGGAAACAAATGAAAATTACATATATAGCCTTGGACTTGGAAACAGTTGACTTGTACAGATGTAAAATATAAAAGTCTGCTTGCATTACACCCTAAAGTTCCTCTCACAACAGATTAAAAAAATCTAAATCCACCAAGCATTAGGAAACAAAACCTCATATGCAACTTCTTCTCCTCTAACCCTAAAAATGAAATGAAAACCCAATGACGAAATCAAAATGCAAAATATTTAGAACAGCTTTATTTGAATTCACATAAGGGATTTCAAAGATCTAGCTTTGACCGGTTTCCTCATCCTCTTTTTCCCGCTTCCGCCATTTTTAAGGCCGCCTTCCTCGTCCTCATCATCATCTTCAAGATCTTCAAAATGATCGACAGTAGAAGGAGGTGAATACGACGTCGTATTGTGTTTTCCACCGTCACTTTCTACGCTTTTGTTTGTTATCCCTCCTCCTCCTCCCCCGCCTCTCCTCTTCCCCCACAGCGGCCCAAACCCAGAATAATAATAGAATTCGTACGGATTGGCAGCGGAAGTAGTACTTGTACCTTTCTTCTGCGATTTTGAAGGTCCGCGGCTGCCGGAAGCTTGATTTTTCTCCGGCTTGGACGATTTCATTGAGGTCAAATGATGGTCGCACGTTGATTGACCTTGTTCCTTCTCATTCTTACAATGCAATCCTTTCTTCCCGTCCCTCTTATTGCAGCATTGAGTTTTCTCTTTGCAATTATCGTCCATCACCTTCTTCTTCTCTTCTTCGTCTTCCTTCATTATCGAATTTAAGCTGATGTTGCAGGTTATTCAATTCACTATTTAACAACTGTAATACTAACGAACAATTCATAATTGACACCAATCACAAATTTTGAACAAAATCTACTGCTATTTTAAAAACCCTAATATTTCGACACAGATGAGAACCGACGATAAAATTTATATTGAATTACCTCTCAACAACACCGATCGAATCTCCTAAGCTACCATTTCCATCAAAGCTATCTTCGCCATCCAACTGATAGAGAAATAATAAGTCACAGGAACCGTGCCAAACGGTAATACAATAAACGACCTAATTAACCCTCCCGATGAAAGTACACGACAATAGCCTGAAAAATCAGGGTTTAAATATAACCCTAAAGGAAAAACCCTACAAGGAAGGAGATAAAATGCAGGCACACGGAGAATAAATTGGGGAGGGTATCCAGCAGATCTGTGAAAATAAGGAATACGATAGAAAGATGAAGCAGTGAACTAACCTGGAGATGAATGAGAGAAGACGGAAAGGTTTCTTGAGAGAAAGGAATCACATCCCATGGCGACTGGTTGAGCTGGCACACGAGTGACTGGAGCGGCTCCGCGTGCGACAACATGAGGGAGGAGAGGTTTCCGTTCTTTCGAATCCTCATATGAGAGATAGAAATGAAAGAAAAGATCAAAAGTTGAGAAGCTGAATTTAATTTCTCTGGTTAAAGGCCGAATGGAGACGAAGAAGAAGAAGAAGAAGAAAAAGAGAGGTTGGGGGCTGTTTTTCGGTTTGTAATTTTGGTTTTGCAGATCTCACACAACTCGATAATCAGAGGGTTTCTTTTATTTGTTAACTTTTCTGTTGCTTTCTCGGCCCTGCATATGTTTCGATTTCTTTTTTTATTTGATAAGGACCATTTTGTCCTTGAGTTTTTTTTGTCATTTAATTTAAAAGCGATGGCAGTGATCACCTACATCCCATCCTATCTTCCGTATCCTAAATCCCCACTAATTCGAAGTTTGAATACCCTGGGCATCTGTTAAGACTCTAACGAGCGGCCGGAATATAAAATGCATCGAGATAGGTTATTTGTTAACTGTAGGAATGGTTTCTTTTTATACCAAGAGCTTAGACATATTATAATTTAGAAGTTAAATAAATTGATACTACAATGAGAACATGTAGAGTCTATCAGACTATCATCAATTTGTAAAAATATCCAAATGCTAGAGGGCCTACCATCAGACAGAAAGTGATATCAATACAATCCAGAAGTACTTTAAGAAAATAGTGTAGTATGCCATATGACTCTTAATTAATATTATTTCAGCCATCAAACAAAAATTCAAAATTATATTCCAGTAAAAAATAGTTTGGATGAATTAAATTTCACAATATAAATTAGAAGAATAAAAACGTTAACCGTAATATCACTCGTTTTTGTTGAATTATTTTCCAAAAATATTTCATATGATTTGTAATCGTTAGTTAAAAACGGATTTTCAATTTTTAATTACGTTATAAAAAGAGACAATTTTATCAATTTTGAACTGAATTTTGAAACTTAGTTAATAAAATACAATACACCTTAATAATAAAACTTTAAATTTTTTTAGAAGCACATATATTTTTTTAATTTAAATATGATGACAACTTTGAAAAAATCATATAACAAAAGTGAAAAAATTCCTAAAATTACTCAAAATTTTATGTATAATTCTTAAATAATATGGTTAAATTATAAGAATGTTAAATTGATTGAAATGTCTCCTCTAACACTATAGTTTACAATGAAAAAATATTTTTTTTCCTATTTTCATGTTTTTGAAAAAAAATCCACAATGCATGTTTTGAAAATGAATGAAATCACAGAGTATGCTTTTTAAATTTACCCTAAAATTTAAATGTGCAAAAATAAATTAATCCATAAATCCTGATTTGGAAAATTGATTTTTCAATTAAGTCTAGTTTAATTAATAATATCAATATCATATAAAATTTTATAAATAAAACATGTTATAAGTAAAATGAATTAAGTAAAATTCGTCCAAGTATGTTC
Organism: Euphorbia schlechtendalii; assembly: GCA_949673415.1. Classification (NCBI taxonomy): domain Eukaryota; kingdom Viridiplantae; phylum Streptophyta; class Magnoliopsida; order Malpighiales; family Euphorbiaceae; genus Euphorbia; species Euphorbia schlechtendalii. The sequence continues at coordinate 10,541 of CATIWQ010176071.1, read as the reverse complement.
AAGTGGGATTATAATTCTCTTAAATTGAAGTTTGTTGAAGTTATAAAGTTTAACCAATTTCATTCATTTATTAATGCAAATTTATATATAAGCTTACCATTAACATAACTTTAAAATGCAAATTTTGTTCAGCGGTTTACAAGCTTATGTAGTTCGAGTTGGAATCATATACAAACATCAATTCTTGATAAGGCATGAACTGTTTTGATAATACAACATGCTCTTGGTCGTTTCTGAACGTTTACCGTGGTAATTTAAAGTTTGAAATTAAAATCTCGTTTGACAAAAACATATTGATGTACATTAACAGCAAATATAATAAAGAGAAATAACTTAAATTAACATGTAATTTAAAATTCAATTGAGGATGGTGAAATTTTGTTTGAAACATTGAGATTTGTTTATGTAATAATGCAGCCCGGCACAAGCTATGTGTTAGCATACATGACTTTTTCTCGGTGGAGGTGTGTGATGTAATATTTTCTCCTTCTTTTACATGACAACATTGACACCAGTTTATTTCATTCTGGAAACACTTGGGGCTCCTTTGGTTGACGGAATGGCTATTCCGTGAAATAAGAAAAAAATGAATGGAAAAAGATGGGTATTTGCTTTGAACCCGTCGTCGGGATGGAATAACTATTCCTAGTTATCATACAACTCATTGAAATAACTATTCCTTTCCATGAGTTGTATGATAGGTAGGAATAGCTATTCCATCCCGACAACGGTTCTAGGCAAATGGTTCAACTTTTCCATTCATTTTTCTCCTATTCCACGGAATAGCCATCCCGCCAACCAAACGAAATCTTGGGGTCAAGATTCAATTGTTAGGAACTCAAATCGCAAAGTGAAAATTACACGATCCAATAATATGCAAGGTGGTATTTTTTGTTGAAGTTCCAAGTGATAATATTTGCAAGTACCGATGGCAACGGGCCGGATCCGGGCCGGGTCCGGCTTGGACCCGGCTCGGATCCGTTTTCATATATTGAACACGGATCCGACCCGGATCCGGCGGGTCCATAATTTACGGATCCAGATTCAGATCCGACGGATCCCACGGATCCGGGTCCAAAACGGGTCCATGTAATTAACATCAAATTCTTAGTCTCAGTTTCCATACTTGTACACTTCACCTTATTTTAAATAGTTTACATGCTCATTTAATTATGTTCATGCAATTGGCGTGGATATCAAATAATATTAATTATTCAATATTTTCGGGGTAAATAATAAATAAAAATATACAATTAATATTTAAATACGGATCCGAGTCCGGATCCGGGTTTCATTACCCGGACCCGTTTCCTGAACTCGGACCCGGATCCAGACCCGGATCCGACGGGTCCATAAAATCGAGATCCGGACCCTAAAAAACGGATTTGGATCCACGGATCCGGACCGGGTCCGGGATCCGTTGCCATCCCTATTTGCAAGTTTATGAAGACCCGACTGGAGGTCCAACAAATCATTATGCTTAAGTAAGTTAGAAGAGAGAGAAAGATAATGTGAAAGTAAGTAGAGAGAATTAATTAACACAAACCTATAGGTTGTTGGGACGCTGAGGTGACAGAATTGCATAGTTCCTTGCCCAAGTTATAGATTAGAGCTCTATTGATGGACCTTTAGGTTGACACTCTTGTTGTGTAATGATCTAGTTCTAGCGAAATGAAACTAGTTAATTCCTCTTCATGTTTGTTAGTTTTGGTCATGCGACGGTGACGGTCTTTAAATCACATTTATTAGAGCATCTTCAAATATTTTTCTCGTTTTCCATTCACCAAATCCCATGGTGCAGGATCTACAGTGTTTTTGCTCCAACCATCTTTCTCATTTTTCATTCTCCATTTCAGATTCTAATAAAGTAATAATATTTTATTATTATTATATTAATTTCTCTACATCAAATCTATTCCAAATAACCAAAAAAATATAAAATGCATTAAATTAAATCAAAACTTAAAAAAATATTGATATAATAACCATTCCCTAAAATGAGATTTCCCATATATAGGAAATCTCATTTTGAGGATATACTATATGAAGAATGGTTGGACTTTCCTCAAAATGGGGAACCAATGTAGTTGCCTTAATTGATTGTTATCAATATGTATAAGTTGCTTTATTTTTTTAGGAAAGTATTGTTTTTCTATCACCATTTTGAGTTAAAATTTATAGCATTAATTATATTAATAAAATTTAAAAAATAGTCACTACATAAAAAATACACTATCATACATTTAAATTAAGCGCATTGTCATTTGTCATGTATATTATAGCTATAGAATACATGGCAGTTGACTATGTGGTCAATTTTTCTTTAATAAAAACTATCTGTGTGTAATAATGTAAATAATTCATATAAGTATGTATACTCTAATATAATTAACGGGATTAAGGTATGTGGAATGAAGAGCAGGAGACGACAGGACCACTGTTTATATATTCTATTATTCTATCAATTCCTTTACAGTACTATCTTTATTTTATTTTCTTGGTTACCATTTCCAAGATGTGTCCAGAGAGGGTAAATAATTAACAACCATAGAGGTACACTTAAAAAAAGATCTCAAAAGCAACAAAACAATCAGTGTACACCTTAACATTCTTAACAAATATACATGATGAAATTATTTGTTTTTTTGAAGAAAATGGTGATATTATTGTTAACGTTTAGAGAAGAAGAAAATAGCTTTTGACTAATTGAATTGAGTAAAGAAAGATTGCATAACAACAGAGAATTGTTTAAAGTTATATCTTGTTAAGGCACAAAGACTAAATTGCATCTCTAACTCTAACGGCTATATAACTAATTAACAACAAAACTTTTACACTAACAATATTGTAGTATAATTACACATACGTGACAATGCTTGCCTTGCATACAGCTTACAACAATATTTTTCATGAGAGGTTAAAGCATTTAGACATTGATTGTCATTTTGTAAGATTTAAGGTTCAAGATGACATCCTTCATTTAATGTCAGTTACTCCAAGCAATCAATTCACAGACATGTTTATTAAGTCATTACACACACTGGCTTTTCAAACACTGACCCAAAAGGCTTGGGATGATCAGCATTCAGTAACACAATGATACTCGTCTCGCGGAGTATTCAGTAACACAATGATGCTCGTCTTGCGGGGAAATGTGAATTATACTTATATAATTATGTAATATTATTAGTGTAAAAGTTCTATTGTTAATTAGTTTATAGTCGTTAGAGCTAGATGAGTAATTTAGTCTTTATGCCTTTAAATCTAACGATATAAACTTCAACAATTGGCAGTTGTTTTGTAATCTTTCTTTACTTAGATGACTAATCAAAAGCTATTTCCTTCTTCTTCTCTAAACGTTAACATTATTCTCGAATTTGCTATTGAATACTGCATTTTTTTTATTTTGTGTGAATTTTGAAGACATGCATGCTGTTTTTGAAAACAATATTGTCGAAAAAGAAAAGAACTTGATTAGTTTTTCAACTCAATTCTTCACAGGAATATTTTTCATACTAAAGAATTCAATTTAACTATATTGAATTATTTGAACAACTCTGAGAATATAATAAAGACTTAATGAGATAGTGTACATAGAGAAACAAAATAGAAAAATTAAAAGAAAAGAATGAACAAGAATCCTTGAAATTTCGAGGATTTTATATAAAAGCATAATTAAAATGCTCAATTTAAATAAAATTTCACAAAATCAATTATTTCCCATTCCTATAGGTAGATCAAATTCAGTCGAGTGTTGGTTAGAAGTCTCGCAAATTGGTTTTTTAAAAGTCTTATTATATATACAAATGTTTTTTTTTATCTCGCTTATTAGTGTTGTCTGTTTTGATTCTAATCCAATTTGATATGTTAATCTTGTACATTTTATTTAAATTACAAAATTATGTTCATTAGAACAACACCCAATAACATATTTTTGCTGAATATTGAATCATTTTCTATTATCACAATGTTATCCTGCACTTTGACACTTTCATGTTTCTTTCAAACCCTTGGGCTGTTAATGTTGCCATGAAATATTGTTTATTACAAAAATGAGAGAATCAGTGGCGAAGTTTACGAGAGTGTGGGCGATTTTAAAAAAAAAAATTCTGATCAAATTTTTTTTCATAACTTCGAAATATATCAATATATATGAGTCAATATAAAAGCATAAGAAAATCCACTATGAACAAGTAAAAATTAACATAATCAAATATAGTTCAACTAGATCTATAGATAATTGAGTTATACGAGTATCCGTGTTTTGAAAATGTTGCAAAATAACTTCATTGTCAATGGTTGCGAACATCTCTCTCAATGAATACCACCAAACTATCATTCAACCATTCATCGTTCATTCTATTTCTCAAATCAGTCTTCACATATTTCATTGCAGAAAATGCTCTTTCAACTGATGTAGTAGCAACTGTTAGTAGCAAAACTAATTCAACCAACTTATAGACCAGCCGAAAGATTCTATCTTTTCCAGTTTCCTTCATCTTTTTAGACAGACTTCCCAAACTATCAACATCAGAAAAACGTTTATCTTATCCCATATCCCTTAGAAAACTATGAAGTTCTTGAGCCATACATGAGCAATCCATTTTTGAGAAGTCATCTAGATAAAGCTTAATAAGATAGCAAAGCATTTCCACGTTGAAATTAGAAAATTTATTCTTAGGATCAAGACAAGCACAAGAATCTAGTAATTACGTGCTTGTTTCGGAAGCTGTGACCCATCTCTTGAAGAATTGAATCAAGAACCTAGAAATTGAACAACAATTATTAAATTAAAATAACCAACTTTCAATATTAAATAAAGATTAAAAATTCGGGATCGTTATTATAATATTCTGTTTAATATATGAATTTTGTTAATTTATGTATTAAAATAAAGTAAAGAAAAGTTCTTTCTAATATTACCTCGCAAAAAATTCCAACACGATAATGTTGATAATTGGTGATCTTGTTCCCACCCTTCTTCACACGACGAACATGCCTTGGAATTGTATCTTCCATATTGATTACCGGAATTTCATGAGTTGTGCAAAATTTCTCCACTTCTTCCAATAACTTATCCCATCCAGCATCTCTATATTGTTGCAAGTCAATCTTCACAGATCTAATTTGATTGATGACATTTAAAATATTTTGATGTCCCTCTTGTAAAACCATTGATAATTTGTTTGTCATACCCAATAAATTCTTCATTAGAAGCATAGGAAAAACAAACTCATAGCTTTCCATTTGTCTAATTAAACCCATAACCCGAGCACTTGATTCACTGTCAGTGCCATCTTCCAAGACATTTTCAAGAACTTCTGCAATTGAGGGCCACATATCATTGAGGCGAATTAAGGTTATGTAGTATGACCCCCATCGAGTATCTCCTGGTCGTTGCAAAAAAGTTTCTTGATTCTTTCTTGTACCGGATAATCTTTCTCCAGTTTCAAGCTCTGTAACCTTTCTAGTAATGTTTTAAAAAGCGCTAAGCGCTAGTCGGGTGGCCGAAGGTGAATCAGGGCTTAGGCGGGGATTAATCGAGGCCTAGGCGGACTTAGGCGCTAGTCAGTAGGGTTTAGGCGCCAGGCGGCGACCCTCAAAATAGCGCCTAGGCGGACCTAGGCGGGGATTTTTAAAACAATGCTTTCTAGTATGCTCTAATTGTCAAATGCTATCTACTCTTTTACAAGAAGATCCACATATATTAACAATCATTGCAAGGTAATTAAAAAAGTCACAAGTGTATCGGTTTACCTTACATACTGAAACAATTACCAATTAGAGTTGATGTGAAAAACAATGAACATACTAAGCATTAGGATTTTCTCTCAAAATTAGTGCCTTTTAGTTAAACTCACCACGCATATTTGATGCACCGTCATATCCTTGACCTCTTAATCTCGACAAAGATAAACCATGTTTGACAAATAAAAAATCAATACCCTCCTTCAAACATTTTGCTGATGTCTCCATTACATGAACCAAAGCTAAAAATCGTTCAACTACTTGTCCACGCGTATTTACATACCTAATATTGATAGCCATTTGTTCCTTTATAGAACAATCACGAGCCTCATCAACCAAAACAGAAAATAACCTATCACCAAGGTCAGCTAATATAGCATGAGTGGTTTCACTAGCACATGCATGCACCATGTCTTTTTGAATTTGAGGAGATGTCATTTGACTGTTTCCCGGTGCATTGTCCAAGATAACACCTCTAATATCTTTATTTTGTATGCCAACAAACTTTAACAACTCCAAAAAGTTACCCCTATTAGATGAAACACTCGACTCATCGTGTTCCCTCATAGGCAAACCTTGTTGCAATAGAATCCGAACGACATCAAGAGTTGCTGTCAAACGAGTTCGATTAGCTTCTTCTGTTCTTCTATTATTTCCTTGAACAATGTAATTCAAACTTTGTTTTTTGTTTTTTGAAATTCTCCAACTTAATTCTTTCTTTATTATGCTCACTATCAACAGAACCAACATGAAATCTAAATCTTCCTATCGCATCTTTCCAATTAGAAAACTCAATCATTGTGAACGCATCGCAATCTTTTACATTACCTTAAAAAGAAAGCAAGAGAAACAAAAAGCAGCATCATTTGATACACTATATTCCAACCAATCAAATTGTTCATACCAAGCATCTCTAAAACCCCTTATATCTTTCCTTGAATAAAATTTTCTTGGGTAATTGTGCCATTTGGGTTGACAAGGACCTTTAGTTACGTATTGCCTTCGTATACGATCTTGTATATTAACATTAAAATTATGGATAGGCTTGCGTAATCCAGGATCGAGTACTATGTCATCAGAATCAATCTCTAAATTATCATTCTGTAAAGATTGTGGTGCTTGTTTAACTGAAATATTAGTAATAGATTCATCCGGGACTCTAGGTCTTTTTGGTCCAAAATATCTTAGCATTTTTTGCACGATACCCAACTACCTGCAAAATTGAATAAAAGTACATTTAATATTAAAAAACATAAATTTGATTCATAACTGATAACTTGTAAATACAACTTGGAATCCAGGTTAACATTGGAGTTAAAGAAGCAGTGGCTATTTGGAGTTAGCCTAGACTAGCATTACTAGCTGTTTGGAGTTAGCTTGGAATCCAGGTTAACATTGGAGTTAAAGAAGTAGTAGTTTTTTAGAGTTAGCATGGACTCCAGGTTAACATGGGTATTAACATAACACTATAACACTCATTCATCTTTAATGAAATTATATCTATTCTTGTACTATACAATATGCAAATAGTCTGTGCTAATTTAAGTTGATTAAAACTCTAATTATCATCATCAATTTTCAAAATATAACTTGAATAGCATTCCTACAAAGCCATTAATTTCAATTTGCATATATTGTTTTTATATTAATACCAATCAACCAATTCACAATCCAATAATTACAAATAATCTCAATTCTCCATTGCAAGTCTTCAATCAATCACCTTATAAAAAATAGACAAAAGTCACAAAACTACGTTGATGTTGAATATCCAAAGAGACAAAGTACATGAGAAGAGAAACAAACCTGATAACTATGTTTTGCAAAGGGTTTGAATTTGAAAGAATGAAAGTTGCAGATGTTCGGTTCGCCTAGGAATTGATATTGCAGAAGAAGTTTTGATTAATTAGGAGAAAATGAAAAGTCAATCGACAACAAGCCATGAGCCATGTTTAATTAATTTTTCACTTAATAAAACGACGCTGTTTTGGATTTTTTATTTAGAAACCAAAACGACGTCGTTTTGATTTTGGACTAAGAAAGAAAGAAACTCATGTTCATTTCCGCCTCTGAGCTCAACAATCCAGCAGCCTCTGTCTCCGATCACCTGTTCGTTTCCTTCAAGGCTCAAGCTCAACAATCCAGGTAGGACGGCGGCGAGATAATCTCTGGTGAAATTGGAAATATTAGAAGGTGGGGCTATCATTTTTTACGCCGAGTGAGGGCGGCCGCCCACACCCGCCACCATGTACCCCCACCTCTGGAGAGAATTAATAATGACGGAAGAGGAAATCCAAAAAGAAAAAGAAATCAAACATTTGAATTAAATATAACATGATGTTATGAATTTATTTAACAAACATTTGAACTGACATGTTATACTATACCATATTATGTTATTTACGCATTTACTTTACTTCGCTGTAGTTTTCTGTCCTAATTGTTGATGATGATGGTTGTAAAGTGGACCCTATAGGCTGTGGACTGGAGACATAGATGACATTTATTTTATAATCTCTGACTCTTTTACAGAACTTCTTTTTCAGATGGGCCTTTTAATATAATATTAGACTTCTATTATGTTTTTTATTAAATTGTACAGTGTGCACACTTTTGGAAACATCGTTAGATTCCCCCCTAATTTTTTTTTGCCTTACTTTCAATTAAGGCCATAACAAAGTGACCATTTGCTTATTCAAGGTAATAAAAAGAATGATTTTTTTTTACCCTGATGAATTCTGTACATGTTTCGATTTTCGATGATCAATTTATGAATATTTTGAAAATCATGATTGCTGATTCAAAAATTCTAAACTTGATGTAACATTTAATTGACCTTATTAATTTGTTTAATAGCAATTTACTTGAAAGAATAAATTAAATTAAATTTTTTTATCATATTATGTTGTATGAATAAAATGATAATGAAGAATTCAAATCATCTCAGATTTGATGATTCAATCTCTTGCATACGTGTGGATTGGATTTCTCCCATAAAAGTATAATTTTGAAGAAATTTATTGAGCTAAACATTCTATCAAATAATTCAATTAAATTCTTTTTATCTTCATTCATCAAAAGAAAAAATTCTTTTTATCTTCTGATGAAATTGTTTTCAAGCGCATCTCAATTCTTTCTCCATATTTAAATTTTGTTTAAATATAGGCACACCAGATGAATGTTTAATTCATGTGTATGAATTAACACATCATTCCAACCGTTGCACTTCTGCTCGACACATATTGCAACCAAAAGTTGTAATCAGATATTAAATTTCTAAAACCTAAGTTACTCCCAACTTTATTTTGTATTCAATTTAACAATGAAAGCTAAATACAAGGTAAAAATTTGGCAAAATATCTAATATTTCATGATCTATAGAATTATACAATATTTATGTCACATAATAATGCTATATTTGTTGTTTTTCTTTTAAAAGTGCATATGAAATTTTATTTTTTTAACAAATTATAAGTGTCTTTTGTTTAAAGTGATTTTGTGTGACGTTTAGTTATAGTTAAAACTCATCAAATTAAAAAATTTATTTAACGGGAGCCGAATTTAAGGATATTCATATCTGCTCAATTTGAGTTGCCAATTAAAAAGACCTTGCAAGTGTGTGAAGGGAACAATAATAAAGGAGAAAACTTTAAAAGCAAATAAACAAAAGTTTAATTGAAAAGGCTATTTTGATTCGAATCATGCTTGTTATTTTTCAAATTTTGATAGTTGAATTGAACAAAATTTATTTCAATATAAATTCATAACATCGCATGGTTAAATAAAATTGAATAAATTGAAGTTATGAATTGAACTGAATTAATTTGTAACGCAAAGAATAAATTTCCTAAAACCCATCGTATATAAGAAAATCAATATCCAATGTTGATAGCCTATTTACCATTACATATGTTTGAATTTTCTTAGTGAACACAAAAAGAATATAAAATCTTAAGAATCTCTAGAAGGAGGAAAAGACTAATAGAGTGTCCTAATTGACAACAAACTCTGCATTTTGTAATTCTGATTTTTTTCTACACAAGTATAATTTTTTTATTCATAATATTTACAAGTATGTGTTAGGGTCTATAAGTTTTTACGTTGATTTTATTTTTAATAATTATCTTTAATTATCGTTCAAACAATCAACATATCATATAATAATTTCATTAAAAATTAAGTGACTGGAATATTAGTAGTATGATATGAGACTGCTTTTTTTTTAAATATATATCCTATTTGATAACGTTATAATAATTAAATAAAATTGTAATTGTGACTAGTATATACCATGGTTTTGAAAATCAGACTGGCCGGTCGGACCGGGTTTGATTGGAATCGGTCATTAGTCCGGTCGATTTTCATCCGGTTCAATGCTCATCAAAGACCGGACATTGATCGGTTGAATCAGCCGGTCGGATCCGGTTAAATCGGAAACGGTTACTTCAACCGGTCAGTTCATTTATTCTTGTTAAAAATAATGTTTTTTAAACTTTTTACAATAAATAGGAATCGATCTCAGAACCTTCAGCTTGTTATCTATTATGCGTACCACTCAACTACAACACTTATTTGATACAGATTTGTATTATATTTCTTTTATAATATCTATATAAAACTTTTACTTAATTTTAAATTAAGTATTTACTTTATTTATTTAATGTATTGTGTAAATAAATTCAACATATCTTATTTAAATAATATTTTTACAATTTTTAAAAAATCCAATTCAATCATTCAAGCTTAAATCCATCATCTACACCTTCCAATTTCAACGGCCTTTTTGCCTACCT
>CATIWQ010176020.1:0-21844 GCA_949673415.1 Euphorbia schlechtendalii | reverse complement strand
AATCACTTAAACATTTTCTCGCTAACACTTATGAACGTAGCAAAACTAGATATTTATTCCCTATCTATACACTATACACTATCATTCACCCCTCTCTTCTGCACTCAATGAAGCACTTTGTGATGCACAAAATTGTAAGGTTGGGAGCCCTATTTATAGAGTTCGAAGGTTTGCATTTATTCAAACGAAGAGTCATGTCCATTGGTGAATGATTACATCTCTTCATTGTGATTGGTTTAGAAGCTTTGATATAATCCACAATGGATAGGAACCTTTTCATGATTGGTTGACTTCTGATAGGTGTCTTATCATTAGTAGTTGATGGTGGTTGATCATGCTTATCTGGTGATTGGTAGTTAAGAAGATAAAACAAGAAAACCGTCCAGGTCACGACCGCGATATGTAAGTCCTGACCGTGAATCTTTGATTGGCAGACTTCTGTTTCTGAAGTATACAAGTCATGATCGAGAATGATTGTCATGACCGTGAATTGAGTTTTTCTTCGGAATTCTCCTTGCAACTTCACCGATCTTTGACAGCTTCAATCCTAAGCCAAATCTTTAAGTTCCACGCATCTTTTTGCACCTTTTTCACTTTTTTTTCATAGAATTCCATTTTAGATCATTTTACTCCCAAGATTTACCTAGCATCTGCATTTGCATAAAAAACAACTACATAGCACGTGAAATCTTTTATTTGAAGTATAAAAATGACTTAATTCATAGTGTTAAATGTATAAAATTAATATGATATTAAATGTAATTATACACTTATCATACCCCCACACTTAACTTTTGCCTTATCCTCAAGGTAAATTCAACAGAAGTGTATAAATTGAAACAAGTTCGTAAGTCATTTGGCGAAAGACTATTGCAATGAGTATCATGTTCCACGTCGCAAAGAATTCAAGTAGAAGTTCGAAATTTCCCACAAATTAGTAATGTGCAATTTATATAGCTTAGTTTCATACCTTTGTTCTTAATGGAGAGTCATCTGAATCGCATCTTCATATAAGCATTATATGCATACTCGAATATTACCTTCTCTTAAGCATAGTATAAACTATAAAGGACATAGAAAGCACACTTTGATTAATTTCTCTCAATGCATTTTTAGGTAACCTAGGATGCTAAAACACTCTTAGTGGTTGCATTTTATGCTCCATACCACTCTCCCCTATTTTTAGTGGTTACATTTTATGCTCCATACCACTCCCTCATTTTTTTCTTTTAAGCATATGTTTTTTAAGTACTTTGTACTTTGCACCCATTTTTCGTGCTATGCTTTCTTTTCTTTTTTTTCACTCAATGAATGGTTGCAGTTTCTTCTCCATACCATTCCTCAACTTTTGCATGACTCATTGGTTATCCTCTCTTTCTTTTGATTTTTCTTTAATACCCTCATCCTTTATTGATCAATTTCAAAGTATTATGGCTATAGTTTCCTACACTTTAAACACACTTAATACTTAAAGGACTTATTTGAGATTTGCATATAAAACTCATAGTAAGAATACCATTAGATATTACTCCACTTAAACTTATCGGAAGCATTGAACTAAAACTATACAACTTATACTAATTCATGTTGCATCGAAATATAAATCAAAACTTACTTGGAATATAAATCAAAACTTTTACTAATTCATGTTACTCACCACTCATCCTTTCCAAATTGATAAATGTTGTGCACTAACATCAAACTTGGAAATACCTAACACTTACGATAACCTTGGACAAATGTTAGTAAAGTATAAGAAATGATAATGTATAAATGTCATTCAAATCTATAAAAAAATTTTAAATTCTTCAATTTTTCTATTTTATTTAATTTTTTTGGATTTTACGGGATTTTTACAAATGTCCCCCCACACTAAAGAACACAATGTCCTCGTTGTGAGATATTATAAAAATAAAAAACTATGCTAGTCTAAAAATAGAATTGAAAACGATAAAGTAAAGAATAAACTCGTTCTAATGTGAAGGAGAATCTAGTGGACTAGGAGTGAATTGGCAATTTTGTTTTCTAAATAATGAAAGTAATTTTTGTAGCATCGATTTATTAATTTTCTTTAGAATCTTCTTGTCCTTCTTCATAACTCCAAGTTCCGCTTGCCAATTATCCAATTTAAGTTGCATGCTCGCCTTTCTATCTTCTAGAGCTTCTTCATCTTCTTCATCATCTTCTTCTATTTCGGTCATCAAGGCTTTTCCTTTGCGACGGTTAACAGATGGATTTGATTGTCTGACGGAAGAAGATTCTTGAGTCAAATTGAGTTTCTTGGTGCAGTTGGAGTAGGAATAAAAAGAATAAACACCTTCATGTTCTTGGAGTAGTCCGGTGTTCTTCAAATAATTTCCATCCATGTACCGAAAATACTCACCTAGTTGTTGAATATAGGGGAGTTCACCTCTTGTACCAAAGACTATGGCAGTGATAATCTCGGCCACTCCGATCTTGCTTCTCATGTTCATCGAGTTCTTCTTCATCATATCCCATATAATATCCACAAATTCTACTTTTTATTTCATCATACCACAAGAAAGAACAAACAAGTTTTTCTTTTAGACCTTTATATTCTCTACTTTTCAAAATACCGAAGTGGAAAGGTATTTGTGAAGAAGAAGAATATATTCATCCTTCATAAGTTTGTTAGGAGAGATTTTGGGATCGAGACTCTCTTACCCAATAAATTTTCCCAAACTCGATTAGGTTGAAATGAATCCATCATGCTTGATGAATTAGCAATCTTGAAACTGAACCAATCACCCATCATCTCTCTCGTGATAGTGTATTGTGTTCCTTGATTCTGAAATCGTATTACCCTCTTCCTTGAATCTTCGAAATCGAATGTTACCAAACATTCAAGAATCCATTCTCGATTTTGTGGGAACTGCATATCCACAAATTTTGAAAGACCAAGAAATAAAAGGTAGGCTTCCATCTCTTCACGGAGATTTAGAGTTTCCAAGAAAACTAAATTGAGGATATCATCCCGGTGATATCCAATTTGCTTAGCTTTTGAAATCTCTTACCCTCTTCTCTTATCCTCAATGGGAAAGGACTATCAAATTCTTCTTGAATTGATCATGCTCCTCTCTTTTGTGCTACTCTCTTTACATGAGTCATGTTGGTTTTGAAGCTAAAGGTTTGAAAAGGTTTAGATGCTTGAATGTAGAAGATGAGAAAAATTAGAAATTTTGAAAGCTTTTTAGAAGGTGTGGTAGCTAGGGTTGAACTTGGAACTATTTATAGAGGTTTAATGGGTCTCGAATTGGTCATAAATGGGATTATAGCTGTTTAGGGTTCAAAACTAGTCGTTAATGGCAGTTTTAGCCATCTATCGTATGTCAATTCACGATCTGTAATGGTTATAATTTTACCTTGTCACGATTGCGAAGGCCAATCACGATCGTGACTCTCCTCATGAAAGAAATAGAAAGTTTTATTATCCAGTGATCACGAGCGTGAATTGTGTCACGGTCGCAAGCTTCTTTAATCCTCAAATTTCTTCAATTTTTAGACTTGTACCTATAAAAACATAGAAACACAAATAGAAACAAACTTTGTTAAATATAAACGATAAATATTTACTATAATACCTTGAGTATTCATGGTGAAGATGGCTATTGAACATCAATGTCTTGTTGTTCAAATTTTAATTTATAATAACAAATATTTACAAGCAAACATAACAAAAGAAAACAATTAAACAAACAAACACGAATAATACAAAACACAAAATAAATTGAAATCTACCAATACAAATTTTCTAATTTGAGAATGAAAAGATGAAATTTTATTCAGGGGGAAATGATCCTATCATTCGATTAATCTCGTAATAAGATTCCCTTAAATCTTGCTTGACATCAACCAGTAAAACACGAATGTCTTCGATTTTTCAACGGATTGAAATTTGCCCTTCCATAAGGTCATTTAACCTTCTGTGGAGGTTGGAATTTCTATTTTCCTCTTCTCGCCCATTTTACCTTTCTCTTTCTCGGTTTGCTTCCACCCTTTCTTCCAAAGATCTCCAATTATAAGTTATCCTATCTTATCTAATGCACCTTATTAAGAAATTTTTCTAAAAGAAGACTTACATTTTTAACTCTAGAATTACATCTTCACTAGTGAAAATTTCCATAAAATAGGGTAATCTCCCTATCTGTCCCAAAATATTTGCCATTGTCCGACACCCATATTCAGTCAATTCATGATTTTGCACTGTAGACATAAGTGTCTCCATCATAATCCTAGAGACATTGATAGGTGTGCCCTCTAGAATTGCTTCCAAGATAAAAGATTATTTAGGTCTGACAATATCGGAGTTAGACCTACCAAACAACGCACCACTTAAGTAAAAGTGTAATGCCAACAAATAAGGATAATGAATCCACTGGCCATAGGCGGATTCTTGTTCGTAATTAGTTTTGCCCAACAAACGATTCCACATTGAAGCAGGATTCCAATCAGGTGGCATCTTATAGAAACAATCTTTTAGAAATCCCAAATACTTTTCCAAAGCCTTCCTCATGATCTTGTATTCTTTCCCATGGTGGTGATAGATCAAACAGTTTTGTCTATCATTTCTCCATGCCACTATACACTATTTCTGAGAGTCAAGTTAAAGTAAATGACAAAATTAAGTATTATGAGATAATACATAATTCTATCAAAAATACCTAGATGAATAAGACTATTCCTATGAATTGTATAGGAACTCTTAAATTCAGCAACTCGGATCATTTCGTAATGATCTCCTTCTTCCTTAGAATAAATAGGGAATGGTGCTTTGTACCATTCCTAAATATTCTTTGGCTGAAAAACACCGGACCTCGTCGGATAAACCAATTTGATGAAAGAAAATTTGTAAAGAATGAAAGGATATTTGATTTGGAAGGAAAAATTTTGATTGATGGAGTGGATGATTGATGAACAGACGTGCATTAATTTATAGATTTTTAGTGGAATAACTATCGAATAACCGCTCAACAGCTGTAGTTATTGCACAGGTCGCGATCGCGAGTATATGTCGTGAACATTTTTAAAAAAGAAAGTTTTGTAAGGGAATTCACGAGCATGATATATAGTTGTGAACGCGAAAAGGAAAAATAGAAGAAAATCTTCTATTTGTCAAGAATTAAGATGGAAAATTATGACGTATCACCTCCAAGATGATTATTTCATAGTCTTTTCATATCTAGAATGAAATTTAGAAAATTGTATGGTATAGGAAATAAAATAAACAGATAAAAACTTTAGAACTTAATTAACCTCCCCAGAACTTTGATCTTTAAAATGCTATTACCTTCCCCGGCAACGACGCCAAAAACTTGTTTGCCACTTTTCTACTGATAAGTTTAACAGTTTGTTCACAAGATTTGGCTACATATCAATGGTGCAAATAACTTGTTCACGTAAAATATAGGTTTGTCAGTACCTCTTATCAAATAGAAAAACGATGATAACTGCAAGTATACAGTTGCCATGTAGTTTTAAAAGATATCTAACCCACAAGGAAGGAACCAAGTCTGAAGATCAACAAGGGAAAATAGAGTAAATAAAATATAAATAGATTGGGGGTTATGGATAGGAAGATTAGAATGAAAAATGAGTAAATATAGATGTGGAAGACTAGAGAATTTAAATATAGAGATTTTCCCTAAGAATAAGTATAACAGAGAAAACATGCAAGTTCAACAAAGATGTTACGATTCACTAAACTAATCTAACAAACTCGATTCTAAATATTCGGATGTTCAATGATTTGCTGTAGAGCAACACATGAAATGACTTTTCTAAACCTAGCATAAACGAATTAAAACAATTATATAATCCTGGACAACGCTAATACTATGCTTAGTACGGGTCGCTCTCACATAACCACATTTAGCAAGTTACCATTCCAAAAATGTAGTGTCACTAAGTAGCGTTATATCACAAATCTAGTGATTATACACGATGTTGTTAACCCCGAAACTACTCTTATAATTAACTCCAACGCATATAACTTGATTAATGTAAAAGACTTAGCATGAAATACGCATTATGACACATAGACATATCCTAAACTTCGAAATAGAAAGTATAAGTGGAAAGCAAAGAAAAGTTATAATGTATGAAAGTGAAAGCTAAAGTTGATCAAATCGTATCCACTCTTTAATGGGAGTCGTCAATTCCCTCAATTTCTACGTTTGCTTTGAATTCGATCTCGGCCCGTACGATACCTCCACTAGGATGCTATTCTTTACGAATTTCGAACAAACAAATATTAAACAATGAAAAATTTTATTGATAAGTTATTTACAAGTACACTTATACAACAATCGCTCAAGAATATAGAAAAATCTAGTGATCGAAACAAGGATTCGAATCACTTAAACATTTTCTCACTAACACTTATGAATGTAGCGAAACTAGATATTTTTTCTCTATTTATACACTATATACTAACTTGCACCCCTCTCTTCTACACTTTGTGATGCATGAAATTGTAAGGTTTAGAGCCTTATTTATAGAGTTCTAAGGGTTACGTCTATCCAATCAAAGAGTTGTGTTCATTGGTGAATGATTGCATCTCTTCATTGTGATTGGTTGAGAAGCTTTAATATAATCCACAATTGATAGGCACCTTTCATGATTGGTTGACTTTTTATAGGTGTTGTATTATTGGTAGTTGATGGCAGTTGTTCATTCTTATCTAGCGTTTGGTAGTTAAGAAGAAAAAATAAGAAAACCATTTAAGTCACAACCGTGATATGTAAGTCGTGATCGTGAATCTTTGATTGGCAAACTTCTGTTTCTAAAGTATACAAGTCACGATCGCGAATGATTATCGCAACCGTGAATTGAGTTTTTCTTCGGAATTCTCTTTGCAACTTCATTGATCTTTGACAGCATCTATCCTAAGCTAAATTTTTAAGTTCCACGCATCTTTTCACACCTTTTTCACTCTTTTTTCATAGAATTCCACTTTAGATCATTTTACTCCCAAGATTTACCTAGTATCTCCATTTGTATAAAAAACAACTACATACCACGTGAAATCTTTTATATGGAGTATAAAAATGACTTAATTCATAGTGTTAAATGTATAAAATTAATATGATATTAAGTGTAATTATACACTTATCAAGACATGACTCTTTGTTTAGATAGACGCAACCCTTCACAATCTATAAATAGGGTTAAAAAATAGTCTACTTCATGTGTGGTGAGAGAAATTAGAGATGGAATGAATGGTAGTATGAGTGATACATATTAGACAGTGAAAAGTGTATAGATTTTGCTACGTTCAAAGTCTTAGTGAGAAAAATGTATAAATGATTCGATTCTTATTTCGATCAATATATTACTACAAAAATTCGAGCATTTGTTGTATGAGTGTAATTGCAAAGAACTTCAATAAAAATTTTCATTCTTCAACATTCTTTTGTTCGAAATTAACAAAGAATAGCATCCTCGCAGAGGTTCTGTATGAGTAGAGATTGAATTCAAATTAAACGTAGGAATTGCGGGAATTGATAACTCCCATTAAAGTGCGGATACGGTTTGATAAACTTTATCTTTCACTTGCATATCTTACAACTTTACTTTGTTTTCTACTTATACATTCTATTTCGAAATTTAATATATGTCTATGTCTCATAACTAGTATTTCATCTTGTGTCATTTATATTAATCAAGTTATATGCTTTTGAGATAACTTTAAGAGTGATTTTGGGGTTAACAAGATTATGTATAATCACTGGTTCTATGATTATAACGTTGTTAAGTGAGCCAACATTTTTGGAATGGTAACTTGCTAAATATGGCTATGTGAGAGAGACCAGTACTAAGTATAGTAATATTATCATCCAGGTTCTTGTAAGTGTCATAATTCATTTACCCTAGATATAGAAAGGTCATCTCATGTGTTTCTCTATGGTGAATTATTGAATATTAGAGCATTTAGAATCGTATTTGTTGAAGTTATCTAGTGTACGAAATATTCTTGATGATTTTGCATTTTTTTCTCTATTGTACTTGTTCTTTGGGAAATTCTATATAGTTTACATCTCCTCTAATCTGTTCATACATCTATTTATTCATCTGTCTATCATCCAAACCCTCCAATACAAATTATCTTATTTCATTTATTCCGTAACTCTAGTTGGTCTTTAGAATCGAATCCCTTCCTTGTGGGATTGATATCTTTTAAAACTACATCGAAACTGTATACTTGCAATGGTCACCATTTTTCTATTTGATAAGCGGTATTGATAACACCTGTTCGTATTTTGAACTTTTATCTTATCAGTAGAAAGGTGGGGAATAAGGTTTTTGGCACCGTTACCGAATATAAGGCTATCGAAACGAGTATAATCAAAATCTTGCAATCAACTTCATCCTGTAGGACACCACACATGTAAGTTCCTTCTCCTCTGGGTTCCCTATCATCTTTTCTTCTGTATTATTCTGACATTTACTTTTTCCAGGTTCATTGAGTAGAGGTGAAGCATGTTGTGCAATAGTATATGTCTTCGAGGGACCTGATCATCGGGCAAAATAGTAGCGTTGGGCTAAGATTTCTTGTCCTTTCCTTCTTTAGGTTTTGCTATCTAGGTGCCTTATGACATTATGAATAATACTTCATGCATGATGTTATGATGAAGTGATGGAAAATTGTGAATGCATGTTTATGACATAGCATGTAATTCTTGCCACCAGGTGTTGCTTGCATTGGAGTGCCAGGCTCGATCCTCTATGAAGGTTAGGGCTTGGGACCTAGAGGATCAGCTAGCATTGTCAAAGGGTTTGGTGAGGGACCAGGGGGAGTGCATCAGGAAGATGGAGAGGGACCTCACCAAGGGCAAGACTAAGAGCAAAGGGTAGACCACGGTTGGGGTGAGGAGCATGGAGTTAGAGTAGCGGGTATTTTCCAAGCAGTTAAGGAGGATGAGGATGGCCAGCACCTGGGGAGAGGCATCTGGAGGATCTATGCTCTATCATGAGGCTTCCAATGATGACATATACCATGTTAGTAGGATCCAGGAGTCTTTCGTCAGAGGAGAGGAGGAGTCAAATGGTTATGCTAATAGTGATTGAGTTGAGACCATCGAGTAACTAGCCGATGTGGCCATTTAGCATAGTTAGGCTAGTTTATTATATTTCATACTTCCTTTGATACATTGGGGCCTTGTTTGTACATGCATCACTTTAATGCATGTTTATTTCATTTAGTTCAAGCGCATCCCTTCAAACCATTTGCAATTCATTCGATTACTTTGTATGTCTCTGAACCAGTGTATATGTTTGCAGGTATTTATGCTTGAGGATCAAGCTCCTAGAGCTGGTTTTGCCCAAAACGTGACTTATATTACAATTTTACAAGGAGAATGTCGGTGTCAGCATTAGAAAACCCTACCACTTATAAGTATATACACCAACAAAGATGTTAGTAACATTGATGTCGACATTGCCAACATTGACATCGATATCACCAACATCGGTATCGACATTGCAAAGTTGTTATTGGTGTTGGGTTTCAAGCTATTCAGATTTCCTTCCTTTCTCATGGCGTCTCACATCCAGTAGATTCGGGTCTTCCTTCGCACCTTGAAAAACCCTTATTGGCTAAAGCTGAAGCCCATCAATCTGTGGGGGTTGCATTATATTGCTTTCCATCCGATAAATACAGCTCTCATCCGAGCAGTTGTGATCAGATGACACGGAATGCGATGGGTCGAGAGCGTGCTCAGATGATAGGCGCGGTCCATAGGGGTGTTTTTTGGTGAAAATAAAACTAGTGGGTCAGGGACCTAGAAGTTTGAAAGAGAAAATGGAAAACACTTTAGATTGGTCACAACCCGAATCTGACGTCTCTTAGTGTAGTGTCGCCACCTGGATTAGCTCTTCCAGGAATTAGAGTCTTATGAGGCTTAATGTCTGGGGGATGGGCCACTAAGACACAGAGATTCGAGTTCGGGATAAGTTACTTACTTCTTATTGGATCACATTATATGACAACTACAGAAAACCCTATTTCTTAATTGTGCATATTCAAACTTATGTCATTTTTGAGTTTGTAATGTTTGATTTAACTCACATGTGGAAAGTAATGAATCCATACATAGAGCGATAAATAAATCCGAAAAAAGTAAAGATTAAGATTATAAAACCTCAAGGGATGCAACCGCCCACCTAATCTATTAAGTACATTTCCATAAAAATATTTGCAATACCTGAAGGAAAATAAAATCCTAGGCATACAACTAACCTAATCTACCTACATCCACAAAGGTTAGCATAAGGTATAACACAACATGAATATTTACACGTATGTTCTATTTGATTTTGGCGAGGCCCGTGTGGATTGAGATTCTTGTTTAGAAAGAAAACAATTAATTTTATTAACACATATGTTGCTCATTTTTATTTAATGAAAATGACTGCATGGTGAAAATGTGAGATCTGTTATCCTGGAATAATTTTTATTCCCTTCGTTTGGGTATTCTAACATGTATTTAATAACAACATTCCAGCTTTTTAATAAATTAAAAGAATAACAAAAAGCATAAAATAAAGTTACATAATACAATAAATAAAATAAAAATTAAATAAATAAATAAAAAGAATTCATAAAATAAAATTTAAAGAATAAAAGGAATAAAATAAATCTTAGGTCGGTGTTGAAAATCGAGTCCGTCTCAGAATTTAGGAGAAAAGAAAATAATGCACAGGAAAAAGCAGCTCTAGGGACTCAGACGCTTACGCTTTTATTGCGAATCCATGTTGAAAAATCCATTTGATTTCCATGAGTGCTCCTCTTTATTTTTTGTTTAATTTTGTGTGAAAATATTTTATTTTTATCCTAAAAATAATCAGACTCGGACTCTAAATTTGTTTTAGGTTCGAGAATATTTTTCAGAAAAAGATGAAAGATAAATGATTTAAAAATAATTAGATCCGGAATTCATATGTGCTTTAAACTTGAAAATAATCAAAGGATTTTTTAAAGAAAGATAAATACAAGTGATTGTTAAAAAGTCGAAATTGTTTCCCCAAGAAAAATATGTTTCAGTGAAAATTCCTTCGTCTTTGTAAAGAAAAGAATTATATTTTTGTAAAAATTTTCCCCCCTCATATTGAACATTCCCACTATTTATAGGGTGAAATTCACCCATTAAATTATGCATTTGGACCATATTGTGGTACTATTAAATTACAATTATGCACATTTGAACCATATTGTGGTACTATTTCAAGTACCATTATTCATTTGGATCATATTGTGGTACTATTCAAGTATGCATTTGGACCATATTGTGGTACTATTCATGTACCATTATGTATTTGGATCATATTGTGGTACTATTCAAGTACCATTATGCATTTGGACTATATTGTGGTACTATTCAAGTACCATTTTTTTTATTTCCTGTCCGTTTCTTCTATTTTTTTCTTTTTATTTAATATATATATGTGTGTATATATATGTGTATATATATATAATATTAAAAAAAACAATGTAATTAAATTATTCCGAACCCTTAAACATTTATTTAGGTCCTTAAAAATATTTTAAACCTTTAAATTTCCACTTAAAGTTTTTGAATATTTTTTTACAGTCCTAAATATTTATTTAGGGCCCAAAATATTTATTTTTTTATGAGGAGAGCTACCATTTGCAGATTATTTGAATAGTAGAAACTTGTGTCATTCGAGGAATAAATCCTGAAAAGTCTTCATCATCAAACGTGCGAGCTGGTACAAAATCTTGTGCTCACAACTGCTCCTCGTGTGATCAGTGCTGGTTATGTCTAGCATGACCACACGAAAATGGAGCAGAGGGATCGAGAAAATACCTGACCATTGTAGTTGGTGACTTTTTTGTTCTTGATCGGTGAGACACAGGCCTTCTTTTGCTGGCATTGCGTCCTCATGGGATTGTCCGTTTCTTTTTTCGAAATCCTTTAGTGCTTGATTCCCCTTGTGGGCGGGTCGAAAGTTTCTTTCTGCAACGTCCCTTTTTAAAGTCGGCAACCATTTCTTTCTTCAATTGCAGTCCTTGTGTCCCCCTTGTGAGTTAACCTTCGGTTGGCTTTGACCGTTGGAATTACCAAAGTAGGGTTCCTGAATCCATTTCAAAGGTGACCCTTGATGGATGGATATTCAACTATTTCTTTCTTTGATTGTTGATGAGACCATTTCTTCAATCATCAAGATAACCATTTCCTTCTTCGGTTCTGTATCCTTGGTAGGATGCTGACTTGTTTTTTGTGATAAATCAGAAAAAGTGTAACATTAGTACATTTTATGATGCATGTTTTAATTATTTGATTGAGTTTATGCAAAGAAAAAATTTTTTACCACTTCAATAAAAAATTAAAACATGATGAAGAAATGAGTTTGATAAAAATTTAGAGGATGTCCCGAAGACCATTCCGTTGTTTTAGGAGGCTTTTGTGATATTTCAATGTTGCTTGAATGGGGTCTAAGTAGGCTTGAATTGACTTTAGGCTTGAGTGGGCCATTATCCTTCTTGCAGGTTCCTCAAGATGAGGTGGAGTTTCTTGTTTACCAGGACAGTGTTGCCCCGGTTTGACATCCTCTTTACCTATAAGTGATGTGATGCATATGTAATGTATTCATTATTTTAAGCATGGACAATATTCATCACATGATGTATGTACATTTGTTGTAGGTGTTTTGTAGCTTCATTCATTGGAGAACCTTCTCTTGTGCTGGTGCATGGGTACCCCCAGGATTTGTCTCATTTGGGATTCCATGGATGACTCCCTCAGATGATGACCATGGGTTCGTTGAATCAGATTCAAGTTCAGACTTTTGATATGGTTTAACCCTTAACCATGTTGGCGGTGCTCACTTTGATAGTTTGGAAGTCCCTTTAGGTGAAGTGTTGTTACGATCCTTTTTGTGAGAGAAATTAGAAGATATTTGTCCAAAGTTCCGGAGGGGATAAATGATGGCATGTACCATTCCAAGGATGAAATGATTGATTTGATATTTCTTTTCTCCTAGTTTTTGCATAGACCGCCCTTACGGGTTTTCATTCTATCGAACCTTGTCTTAATTTTTTCCTAGATCGCCCTTTCAGATTTTCAATCCAGCACGCTCATTTTTTTCTTTTCTTTTATTATTTTTATGATGTGTTGGGATGTTTACTTGCGATATTCCACCATTGGCATTCAAGCAATAAAAATAAGCATATGCATAAAGATTCAGCAATAATGACAATTCATTGATGAACTTAACACGGGTATAAATGTTTCAAAAAATTTGACTCTTGTTATAGATTAACCCTTTAAAGTTTTCCAAAAAAATGTGTTTGTTTTTTTCTCTCGATGTCCTAAGTTTTGCTTAAGCTGCCCTTTTTGTGTTTTCAGCACAACAGACTATTCTTTTTTGGTTTTGAAAAGATTCCCTAATTTTTGCTCAACTAACAGAGTGCTAATTGACAGGCTAATTAAAAATTTATTTTTTTTATTGGAATTGCCTTTTACTGATTTATTTCTTTCACCTAAGCATGATAGTGATTGTGAAAGACTTGGTTGATTTGACTGATAGATCAGTTGCTGTCCATGTCCACGACTTCAGTTATTGTTTCGTTCAGCATTTCTGATCAATTGGTTAGCGCTCTTGCCGCTTTGCTAGTTTGAGGTGTATGCGATGATGAGTATTGGTGCTTGATTATTAGTGTTTCTTTATGAATTCAATTATTTTCCAACAATATGTGACATTGTCGGGGATCAAAGGCTACAGATCCATTGGGTGTATCAAATGTAACTTCATTCCATTGAGGGTGAATAGTTTACATTCAATGATATTCTTTCAACAATGTAATGATCAGCCCATAAGTGTTAGTGAGCCTTACGATGGAGTTGTTAACATGCTCAATGATTTGACTCCTTCTTTGTATCTTTGACATTACACCGGTTATTGAACAATTTATGTTCAATGACATTCCTTCAATGGTGTAATGATTTCCCCATAAATGGTGGTGAGCTGTGCGATGTAGTTGTTGATGTGCTTAATTGTTTGACCCCTTCTTTGTGTCTTGGACATTGCACTGATTGTTTAACTTCAATTTTCTTTATTGACATTTTAGCCTTATTCTTACTTCAATCATTTTAACTTTTAATTGATTAACATAATAGTCAGTGGATGTTTCATGCTTGGAGATCTTTCTGTCGATCTTACATCTTTAAAGGATGAAGCAAATGCTACCATGCATTGTATAAGTATCTATGTTGGTCTCTCACTTTCCCTCAAGAGTCAAATCATTTGAACTTATAACAATTGTAGGAAATCCATTTAAAGCTAAATTAATTTCATGACATGATGTGTCACATATGCTAAAAATTTTATGTATATGTTTATGAGAATACATGATGTCAATCAATAGAATATTAAGTGAGTAAACAAAGTTCAATTTATTCAAAACAGTTCAAAAGCCTCATAGGAAAAGTGCTACATCATTGTATGTTATCATCTCGCAGTCATCTTCTCGTATTAGCGCTCTTTGGTAGGTTTGTTCATGGATTCGAAATGTTCTATCCTCCCCACCTTGTGAAACACTTCTTGTTAGCTGGAAAAGCTATCAAACCCTAATTTGTTTCTATAAGATGGCCGTGTGCCATCCAAAAGTTTGGTTATCATCTCTGGTAGGGTCAAATAAGCCCGAAGCTTAACCAGTGTGGCCATTTAACGCTCATAGTATGATTTGAAGCTTTCCCCATGTTTCTACCTTATAGTTTCTAGATTTTTCATTATCGTTTCCATTTGAGTGTTGAAACCATAATGCCCCATCATAGTCTGAGCAAGACTATTCCAATCAGAAGCTACATCCAGCGGAAGGTGAGTGTAACATTCATTAATCAGGTGTCCTAATGTGATGATGAAGGGCTTAGCCATCATCCATTTGCTGACCCTTAATGCCCTCTTCACTATTTGATAATGTGTATTATGAGCACATGGGTCTCCAGAACCCACGTACTTATCAAATTGTGGCATTGCAAAGTTTGGTACCAAGTTGTCTTCTTCCCCAATTGTTAATTGTGTAGGGTATGTGTTCATTAGATGACCCCCATGAGTGGCCAAGAATTGTTGCAACTATTCTTCCATGACTGGTTGTTGGAGAATAGCATTCCCACTGCCTGGATAAAAGCCATATTGCCCCTGGGGAAAGGTAGTTCCCTTGGGAGCTACCACAAAATAGGGTAACTAAGGGGTAATTTGTAATTGTGAGGAAAATGGCGCACTCTAATTAAGAATAGATTGTTGGGTCACTCCTTCATAAAAAGGTCATCGTGTGAACATTGGTTGACCAGGATGACTTTGTCCAGCCCCGAACTAGTACAAGGTAGTAGGAGTTGGTCGCACCGTATGAGAGGTAGAAGGTCCCCCTGTCTTAGTCCGACCACTGTTATTAAGGGTGGCCTCTAGGTTTGACACCACATCATGAACCATCACGATGTGCTAATGAATAAGTAATGTAGTTGGTCGTTGTTTACAAAAGCATTATGGTAGTTGCAATATCGGCTATCACCAACAATTAATGTGACTGCTAAGAATCTTATCCCATAAGAAAGGGGTGATCCTACACCATAACTTCATCTTGTGGATCAACCATGATGTTAAAATTGAAAGATGCATGCTGAACTGAGTCTGAATCTGAATCTGAGTCTTTACTTGAATCAGTGTGCGAAATCCCCTCCAAAATAGCCATGATTGAAGAAATCCGAACCACTTGAAATAAACGAGGTTAGTATGTTCGTA
Source organism: Euphorbia schlechtendalii (assembly GCA_949673415.1). Taxonomy (NCBI): domain Eukaryota; kingdom Viridiplantae; phylum Streptophyta; class Magnoliopsida; order Malpighiales; family Euphorbiaceae; genus Euphorbia; species Euphorbia schlechtendalii. The sequence goes on along the minus strand of CATIWQ010176020.1, from coordinate 6,064 downwards.
CAAAGGGTTAACATGCCATGATGCAAGATAAATAGTATGTTCGTACATCCACTTGAAATAAACGATGTTAGTCATTAGATAAGGTGATAAAAATGCAAAAATGAAATCCTAGCCCTTGAGGGTGGCTTTGAGATCCACCACTGTACGTGGGGTAGCTTCATAGGAATGATGTATTGTAAATGTTATGAGATGACCAAGTTACCTTTTTAGTAATAAGTCAATAATTCAAGATTTCGTACCGTGACTAGATCTCATGAAATGAAAAGATTTAATTAATTTCGGGTAAGTAGTGAGACATACCTCGATGAAATAACGTAAAATTAAAAGTGCATGAAAATAACTACTGTATGTAGCCATTAATTGGATGTTTTGGTTCTTTTACCCAATTAGGGCAGAATCTCAGATGCCGATGTGGGCATCATTATAGAAAGGTTATGCGTTGATGTATGAGTTATTGCCCTTTGTGGGCAGATTGTTCGGGTGAGTAGAACACCTCAAATATTTTCAAGGTGGGGTTTTTGAACTAAGTTCACCTTGTGTGGGCTTAGGTTCAGTTGTTAGCAAGGACATCACGCTATGTGGGAAAAATGGTTTGGGTAGGTATTGGTCTTGTTTGGGATATGTGATATGTGTGATTGCCTCATGTGGGCTATGAGTTGGATGTCGAGTTGGCATCACGCAGGTAATTTATAGGATATGTTATTGCCCCGTGTGGGTTAAGTGTAATATGTGAAGTGGACATCACATAATAAATTGGGTATAAAGGTATGTTCTCCCTATACCGGCTAAGGGTTGGACATTGAGTGGACATCTCACGAATACGAGGGTATATTCACCCTGTATGGGCTAAGAGTCAAATGTCAAGTAAACATCTCGCTGAAAAGGGTTAAATGATGTTTCATAACTCTAATTGGTTCATGTTATCCGAGGGTGACACGTTCTTGAGTGTCAACTAATCCTAAGTATGTGCGATGTTGAATTGGTATCATGATGATGCAAAGATACTATATTACATTGTTCTAATATAATTAGTGTGTGCGTTCAAGTGTCTTTAGTAAGATTCAGGGTTAGCATGGCTCACTTGTAAAATGCATGATGAATCGAAAGTAGTAAGCACATAGCATGCAATGTTCAATCTTCCAACCATACAACTCCCACGTGTAGGATTTTTGGCTAGTCTCTATCCTAAGTTTGGTTCATCTTAGGACCATAGGGGTACTAAGGAGTGCACTTACAAGAAAAATATAATGCATGATTGTTTGTTGGGTAACACCCTAGGGAAAATGCCTAAAACTTATTTACATGAGGTTTGCTTTTGGGTTGCTGATGTAGAAGGTTCTTATTGCACTAAAATACACTCGAAGCCCCTCCCAAAATGGGTTCTAACGAGCGAGGTACATGCGATATGGCAACAAGTGCTCCACCCGCTCATGTACTATCTTTTCTCAAGGAGGCAGATTAGTAAAAGAGGAAGCTTAACGGTAATAGGGTACCTTAAACTTATAGGCTAATCCCCTCTAGTGCAATGCATTAGTAGGAATATGTCATGATTAAGAAAATACAGAACAATGTGATCAATAATTTAGAAACTTATGAAAAATCTAAAACCTTTGAAAAAAAGGTTAAGTAAAATCCCCAGCAAAGTCACCACTATGAGCATATGACACAGAATGCGATGGGCTAAGAGCACACTAAGATGAGAGGCTTGGTCCACCGGGGTGTTTTTGTGAAAATAAAATTACCAGGTTGGGGACATGGAATTTTTGAAAGCGAGAGTATGAGCGGACGACACGGAGCTGTGTGCTAAGAGCGCGCGAAAGATGAGAGGTGCGGTCCACCGGGGTGTTTAAAAAAGAAAAGCACTGGGTCGGGGACCCGGGGAAAAGGTTGAAAGAGAGAGTGAAAAATGTTTTAGATCGGTTCAAACTCAAATCCGCCATCTCTTAGTGTGGAGTCGCCACCCGGATTAGCTCTTTCCAGGAATTAGAGTCATATGAGGCTTAACGTCCGGGGGACGGGCCACCAAGACATAGAGATTCGGGTCCGAGATAAGTTGCTTATTTCTTAAGTGATCACATTATATTACATCTATAGAAAATCATAGTTTCTTAGTTATGCATATTCGTACTTAGGTCATTTTCAGACTTTATATGCATGATTCACTTATTCCAACATAATAAACCATCCACAAAGCGGATTAATAAACCACCCACAAAGCAGTAAGTAAATGCAGAAAATAAATGCGAAAAAATAAAAATTACAAGGCTTTAAAAAATCGAGGATGCTACATTTCCTCAAAAATATATGCAATGCCCGAAGGAAAAATAAATTCCTAAACGTACATCCAATCTGCATCTATAAAGGTTAGCACAAGGGATATCACATATGTTCGATTTGATTTTAGCGAGGCTCGTGTGGCCTAATTAAAACATCGATGATTTAAAGTGATTATTTTAAATAAAAATAGTTCATTTTTATTTACACGTATGTTGATCAATTTTTTTAGTGAAAATGATCGTATGGCATAAGGTGAGGTCTGTTATATGGGAATATATTTTATTCCCTTCGTAGGGGTATTCTAACATAAAAATTTAAAAAGAAATAAAAGATGAAGAAGAGAGTTACAAAATTATTTACAATAATAAGGAATTAAAATAATTCCTAAGTCTATAACTAAAAATTAGAAAGAGATGAAAGCAGATTAAAGCACAGAATCCACAATTCTATGAACTCAGAGGTTTACCCTTTCGGTATGAATCTACTTCGGCGTGACCGTTCAATTCCAGGGAGCGTTCCTCGTTTGTTTTGATTTAATTGTAGTTTAATGTGGAAAAATAAGTGTATATTTATCCAAATGATAATCAGACTCAGGTTCTAAATTTGTTTTAGACCCGAGAATATCTAAGGATTTAAGAAGAAATAGATGAAGAAATTTGATTAAAAGATGAAGAAATTTGGGATCCAAATGTGTGTTTTGGATCCATGAAAAAAATAGAAGAAATGAAAGTATTTTTATCTATGTTTTTTTATCTAAAGAATAGAATTGTCTCTGAATTTTCGAGCCCACTTCAATCCAAAAATGTCTGACAATTTATAGAAAAATCCTAGAAAATCCAAAAAAGGTAAAAACGTTTGGCAACCTCGCCAAACTCATTGGCAAGCTCACTAGAGAGGCTGGCGAGCCTAGCCAGAAATGGCAAGGCTCGCTAGGGCCTTGGCGAGGTATGCTAGGTTCCTAGCGAGCCTCGCCAAGGTTTGGTGAGGTTCCCCAGAGCCCTGGCGAGCCTCGCCAGACCCTTGACGAACCTTGCCCAGACCTTGGTGAGCCTCGCCAGGTCCTTAGCGAGGTTCGCCATGCCCTTTAGCAAGCCATGGCTCACTAAATATCGGCAAGGTGGGCATCAGATCCAGTTTTCGGCCGTGTTTTCGAATTTTTTTGTGTATTTTTATATTTTTTGATTAGTTTCTTAATTAAAGTCCTTTTAAATTCAGAGACGAGGAAAACTCCCATTTGAAGATGGTTGGATAGTCAAAAATTGTGTCATTCGAGGATAAATATCCCAAAATGCCATCATCATTAAACATGCGAGCTGGTACAAAATCCCCTTCTCATAGCTGCCCCTTGTGTGATCATCTCTAGTTGTATAACCAGTATGATCAAACGAAAAGACCGTAGGGATAGAGAGAATACCTGACTAGTTTGTTTGGTGACTTCTTATTACCAATTGGTGATAAAATAGGCCTTCCTTTTTAGCGCTATGTCTTCATAGGTACTTGGTGCCCCTTATAGGTGGGTCGACCGTTTCTTTCTGCGACATCCCTTTAGTGGTTGGCAACCATTTCATTCTTCGGTTGATAAATGATTTTGTTTCATTCTTCAGCCATTAAGATAACCATTTCCTTCTTTATTTGTGTTTTGTATTTCCTTAATAGGATGTTGACTTGCTTCCTATAACAAATCAGAGAAAAGATAATGTTAATACATTTGATGGTGAATGTTTTAATTATTTTATTAAGTTTATGCAAAGGAAAAATTTTTGCCCCTTCAATCAAAAATTAAAACATAATAAGTAAATAAGTTTAATAAGAAACTCGGGGGTGTCCCGATATCCACTCCATTTTTTAGGAGGCTTTTGTGGTGTTGTAACATTGATTTTAGGCTTGAGTGGGCCATTATCTTGTTTGTAGGTTCCTCATATAGAGGTGGGGATTCTTGTTTATCGAGATAGTATTGCCCCTGTTTAGCATCGTTTTTGCCTGTAAATGACGTGATGCAAATGTAATGTAAGCATGATTTTATGCATGAACAATTTTTATCATATGATGTATGTTCATCTATTGTAGGCATCGTGGGCTTCATTAAGTGAAGAGCCTTCTCTTGTGCTAGTACATGGTTGCCCCTATGACTTGTCTTGTTAAGGATTCCATGGACGACTCCCTCAAAGCGATGACCATGGGTTCGTTGAATCAGATTCGAGTTCATAGCTTGGATCTGATTTAAGGAAAGTCTAGATGAATCGTTGATCCTGCATTGTGTCAGCGATGATTGCTTGGAAGCCGTTTTCCTGAAGTGTTATAGGTATATGATGCCTCGTACTGTTCTGAGGAGGAGATGATGAATTTGATATTTCTATGGTCCTAAGTTTTGCATAGATCACCCTTGCAGGTTTTCAATATATCGAACCTTGTCTTAATTTTTACTAGGACCACCCTTTCAGGTTTTCAATCTAGCATATTCATTTTTCTTTATTTTTTTTCTTTTTTTTGGATGTTTACTTGCGATATTCTACCATTGGCATGCAAGCAATCAAGATAAGCATATGCATAAAGATTGAACAAAAATGACAATTCATTGATGAACTTAACAAGGGTATAAATGTTTCAAATGATTTGACTTCTGCCATCAATTAGCCCTTTCAAATTTTTTAACTAATGTGGTTCTCTCGATGTCTTAAGTTTTGCCTGAGCCACCCTTTTTGGGTTTTCAACTCAGCGGACTATTTTTTCTATTGACTGAAAAGAAGCCCTAATTTTTACTCAACTAACCGAGTGTTAATTGACAAGCTAAATACAAATTTATTTTTTATTCATATTGCTTTTTATTGATTTATTTCTTTCACCTATGCGTGATAGCAACTATGTAAGACTTGGTTGATTTGGTAGATCAATCGTCGTCCATGTCCATGACTTCATTTGTTATCTCATTCAACGTTTTTGATCGATTGGTTGGTGCTCATGCCGCTTTGTTGGCTTGAGGTGTATGTGATGACAGGTCTTGATCATTGGCATTTCCTTTGATGGTGCGATGATTGCCCCACAAATAGTAGCGAGCTGTGTGAAGGATTTGTTGACTTGTTCAACAATCTGACTCTTTTCTATCTTTACTATGGTTCCATATATTTTGACCTTTCTAGGGCTTTGATCATTTCTTGGTTTCCCCATAAATGGTGGTGAACCGTGTGATGGAGTTGTTGACGTGCTCTACGATTTGACTCCTTCTTTATGTTGTTTGTCTTTGCACTGGTTGTTTGATTTAATGAATGGTGGTGATGGAGTTATTTACGTGTTCAATGGTCTGACTCCTTCTTTATGGCATTGCGCCAGTTGTTTGGTTTCATGAATGGTTGTGATGGAGTTATTGACATGTTCATTGATCTGACTCCTTTTATGTGACATTGCACCTGTTGTTTGGTCTTATGAATGGAGTTGCTGACATGTTCAATGATCTGATTCCTTCTTTGTGGTATCGCGCCATCTGTTTGGTCGCAACTTGCTTGGTTGACATTTTTGACTTATTCTAGCTCCGATCCTTTTGATCTTTGTGTGTGTCAGTGGACATTTTATGCTTGGAGATCTTTCCATTGTTCTTTCATCCTTGTATGATGGAGCAATTGCTATCAAGTGTTGTCTAAGTATATGTATTTGTCTCTCACTTTCTCTCAAGAGTCAAATCATTTGAATTTATTATGGGGAATCCATTTATACCCAAATTAATTTCATGAAATGATGTGTCACATGTGCTAAAAACATTATGTATATGTTTATGAGAATGCATGATGTCATT
>CATIWQ010175962.1:0-27751 GCA_949673415.1 Euphorbia schlechtendalii | reverse complement strand
ATGATGATGGAATTGTTGTTAGGTACAAGACCATGCTTGTTGCTCAGGGCTAGAACTAGTAGGCAGGCATCGATTATGATGAAACCTATGCACTAGTAGCTCGTCTTGAAGCTATTCGAATCCATTGTGCTTTCGCATCCCATATGAACTTCAAACTGTTTCACATGGATGTTAAAAGCACATTCCTGATGGATTCATTCAAGAAGAAGTTTATGTTCGCCAGCCTCCAAGCTTTGAAGATCCGAAGAATCCTAAGAATGTCTTCAAACTGAAGAAAGCTCTATATGGATAGAAGTAGGCTCCAAGAGCTTGTTATGAGAGGCTGACCAATTTCTTAATCAACAAAGGCTATGAAAGAGGAAAAGCAGATACAACTCTATTTATCAGGAGAAAGAAAGAATATGTGTTGCTTGTCCAAATATATGTGGATGATATCTTATTTGGAGCAATTGATGAAAAGCTATGAAAGGAGTTCAGCAAGTAGATGAAAAGTGAGTTTGAAATGTCAATGATGGGAGAGCTCAAATTTTTCCTTGGTCTTCAAATTAAGAAGACTAAAGATGGAATATTTATTAGTTAAGCGAAATATGCCAAAGAAGTCCTGAAGAAGTTTGACATGGAGCATGCGAAGCCTATATCCACTTCCATGGCTACTTATACCATCATAATTAAAGATGAAGATGGAAAACTTGTAGATAATAAATTCTATAAAGGAATCATAGGCTCTCTTCTTTATCTTACAGCTAGTAGGCTTGACATACAATATGTTGTGTGCTACTATGCTCATTATCAAGCTGATCCTAGAGAATCTCATCTAGCACCTGTGAAGAGAATTCTTAGATATTTGTAAGGCTCTATTGAAGCATGTCTATGGTATCCCAACATCATGGATTTCACTGTAAGAGGATTCACAGATGTTGATTATGGTAGAGACAAGCTCGACCTGAAAAGCACCAAAGGAGTATGTCATTTTCTTTGAGATTGCTTAGTTTTTGGTACAGCAAGAAGCAAACTTCTCTTACGTTGAGTACAGCTAAAGCTTAGTACATGGTAGTAGGAAGTTGTGTAGCACAACTACTATGGAACAAGCAGTAACTAGAAGATTATGGTACAAAGTCAAATCTTCTTGAAGTCATGTGTGATAACAATTGACCTATCCAAGAATCTAGTTCAACATGGCAGGATAAAGCATGTCAACATTAGACATCACTTCATTAGAGATCATATGCTAAGGGGAGATGTCAACCTGGAGTATGTTCCTTTAGAGGAACAACGCGATGACATATTCACCAAACCATTGCCAAAGGAGCAGTTTAATTTCCTAAGGTAGCTTATTGGTGTGGCGAACCCCATGTGAAGAAGAAGAAGAAGTTAGAAATTTGGCTAAGTGTTGAAGAGAATGCCTTATTTTAGCAAGGAGATAACATGTGTCTAACTCAATCCAAATTTTAAAGTAACAGCATGAGATTTTACTTCGTGGTTAAAATCAAAAGCCCACTATTTCAAAAGACGTGCTTTTGAATTGGAACAATTTTCTGCAAAATTCACCATTTTACTAAGGTGGTTAATCAAGTGTTAATCTCAGCGTTAATATTCATCATGAGCTGAGGAAGTGCCACGTATCTCAGACAGTTCAAGTTATCTATAAAAGCTGAAGGAGTTGAAGAGAGAGGTTACTTACATCTTTGAATTCTAATCGATTTCCAGAGCTAAGAACCCTTACCCTGTTTCCTCTCTCAAAAATCCTTTTCTCTCTCAAATGGAAATAACCAAAACCACTTAAAACTTCAATCCACCTCTAAAAGAAGCCTTATTGTGAATGCTTAAAGCAAAATGGAGAAAATCGCCTTCCTAGAAGGAACTTTATTCACCAAGATGGATTAGGCATCCAATTTGGACTTTGGCTCGATGTATGGTGTTGACTATGAGAGCCTTCTCAGAAATTGCATCATGCACAGAATCATTAAGCAACAAAACTTAAGCCAATTTTTGTAATTAGAGGGACTAGCCATCACAGGTCTCATTAGGACTTTCTACACCAACCTCTATACCATCCAGGGCTTCAACGACGTCCTCTTGGTAGAGATTGATGGAAATTCCTACCTTATTTATTGAAGGTTGATCATGAGCATCCTTAACATTCCTCACAAAGGCCCCCCAACTTAGGAAGACCAATGATGAAGACACCGTTATCATTCCAAAAGATTGGGAACTCCCAGCCAACTATGTCTCGGGGGAGATTGTAGCTTCCGGGATGAGCTTAACAGCTAGAGCTTACCATGAGATGGTGGTCAAGCTATTGTTACCCAAGACAGGGTCTGTGACTATTCGCACCTACTTTGAGCGGTGGTGGTCTACCATATAGTAGAGGGTGAGAGGCTTAACTGGGCAGTGGTAATTCTTCACCATCTGACTAAGCTGACTACTCTCTATCATTATTGTTACCTCATAACCACCTTGATGAAGGTAGTGAAAGCAGATGTTCCATCGTATCTTGGAGGGCCTGGTGATATAGTGCTAGCAGTGAAGAAAACCTTGGATTTATTCTAATTCACCAAGCTGTATCACGACCAAGTGCATACTAGGTACAATAAAGCACAAGAAAAGCGAAAGCTCAAGTGTGTAACATTAGTATTGTCGACGGATGTGCCTAAGGAGGAGGAAGATGGCTTCATATTGGACTTTGGAGGTGGCAATGAGGACATTAGCGATAATGTTCCTCTTTCAGCTAAATTGGAACAAACCAGTGCTACTACATCCTCACCAAAGGCTAAAGAAACTTCTTTAAAGGCTAGGAAGAATAGCCCCTCAAAAATAAGGGCAGGCGATATGCCTACCCAGATCCTAGCAAGGCAAAGAAGGAAAATGAAGGCTAAGACTCGCACTCAGAGGGAAGCTGAGGCTGAAGAGTAGGAAGATATTGTGGAGGCAGAGGAAACCCTGTGCCAAAGAAAGCGCAAACTAGTCATATCAGAAGAATCTGAGGAGCAGGGTGATCCCAAAAATTCTAAAGAAGAGGATACAATTAGTGCTGGCACTATTGCTGAGGTGTAAGATGTTCTCACCAAGGCTAAGGGTGTTGGTTAATCAAGATGGTAATTGAACATGCATAGATAGCAAGGAGGAATTTTAAAAACTTAAAATTGACTTAAGGATCTCCTAAGCATGCCATGGTTTTTATAATCTAGGTTAAAATATTTCATAGATGCATTTAGGTTTATTAAACATATAAAAGAAGCATAGCATCTAAAAGGTTAAGGCATTACCAGTTGATGCGTGCTTGATCTCTCTTTGGTTACGGCGTTCCTTTTTGAGAAATTCCGATAGCACTAGCTTCTAAACTAGGAGAGCCTCTATGACTTGATTCATACGGATCTTCATCGACCAAAACCTCAAAGAGGTAGAACCCGTCGATTAATAGCAGTTGCTAGACTACTTGTAAATCAACCTAAAAATCTGAAGTAGAAGGCTCACTTAAATTTAGAGCCATCTAAAAGAACTCTTCAAATTGTTTGGAGTAACTCGTGGAGGATATCGCACAACAAAAGAAAAGAAAGAAATCATAGAGAAAATGGTCTTAAAGCTTTTTGGTGTGTATGTGAATAATGAGGCTTTGAAAGCCTATTTATAGGAAAAAATGGGGGAGTGTTGGACTCCCCCTCTAACTCTACATGGGATGGGATAAACCCATACCATGTTTAGCGGGTCAACCGCGTGGGTTACGGTGACTCGTGGGTTGACCCACGTGCCACTTAAAGGAAGCCCTAGCGGGCTTCCCTCATATGTCGCAAGCTTCTAGCGGGCTTGCCCCGTGCGCTAGTAGCCCACCAGATTTTTACCTCCCGGGGCAGCCACGCGGGCCCCACCTTAAACAACCCGTGTTCTTTTCAGGGCCCACTTACAACGGGAAAATTCCCTTGCTCGGTTTTAATATTTTTCCCTATCTTTTCATTATTCCTTTGAATTATTAATTCAGTTAAACCAATTAATAATTCCTCTCACTTATTTCACAACTTTTATTTTTGGCATAGACATAGTCCATAGGTTCTTTACATAGTCCGATAAAGACCCAAAGTGTATGACCTTATAGGATCCCAAAGTATAGAGCCGGTAGAGGTTAACCTAAACTTTGCTACCCGCGCGAGAACCTTTAGGCTCATTATTCCAGATCGTTATGGAACCCTATAACTCTAGATGATCAAATGGGCTTTCTAGCAAAGGTGTATTATCCCCCGATACTTGGAATGTCACGTGCCTATGACTTGATCCGGTTGTGTAGTAGTAACCAGTACAATACACTCCTTCCATCAGGTTAAGTACCATCCAGTTTATTGAGCTTTGATTAAGTGTCAGCTCATGTAATAGCCGTAGCTATCCTAGAATTAGACTTATTCACGAAGAACACCACTCAGCGGTCTTGTATCTTGATTGACTGGAAAGCTATTCAATCAATCGTATACTCTGATCAGAGGTTTATGAGTGTGTTACTTCAACAAGGGGCCCTAAGGTACATCTCCATTATATTACTATATTAGGAGCGATGGATCCCATCTTAACTACACAACTTACCAACATGTAATCATCGCTATACCCATACTCTCCCATGTCATCGTAGTCGCCAGCGTATGAATAAGTATGACCCAAAGTATAGCAACTCTTACATAAGGTAACTGGTATCTCAAGTCTGAGGATACTCATACTACTATTGCAATAAGATATGACACCAACACATGGATATAGTTATTTTTGTGTGTCTATCTTATGGCGGTCTCCAATGTATTACCCGAATACATTCATGTGGTAACTCAAGGTACCACCTTCAGCTCGTGAGATCGGTCACTTGGAACTGATCTAAGGAGTAAGCCTACACATGCTAGTCTATCTGCTCCATTGATGTCCAGTCTCAATGGAACTATGACTAGGGATATTTAGACTATTCATAATAACACGTATGTGTAGTTCTCACTCCACATAGCTCCCACTATGTCCTTGCACTTTTAGGCTATGAATTAGTCACAGACTTTGTTTTCATCAATGCGCATGTACATATCCAAATATATATGATACCAGTGAGATATAAATAAAAAGGAAGCATTGATAAATAACAAAATGCCTTTAATTATTATTAATAATTCAAAAATTGTTTGTACATTATAGCTAATAAAGACATATCACCCTCTAGGGCATATATCATGTCTAACAAAGGGAACTTAGCACAATCACTCTGCCACCAACTGGACGTTACAGAAAAATATTCAAGTGGTGATCCGTGATGAGGATGTTGGAGGAACCCTACCCCTTCATCAGGAAGAATCTGATCTTCTTGAGCCCAACATCCCCTTACCAAAATTCACTCAGAATGGGGAACTTTCCACTCAGGCTGAAGAGCCTTAAGCTGATCTATCCTTGGATCAAACAGCTAACCCAGAGATTCTCTTAAATCCTACACCCCTTTCTTCTATAAATCCTACTCCCTCTCTTGTAAATTCCCTAGTTTCTACTCCTGTAGTCACTGAAATCCCTTCTTCTCCTATAAATCCTCAACCTAATCCTTCTTTAAATCCTCCACCTTCTAACATTGTAAATTCCTCTATAAATGCACATACCCAAGATTATTTTCCCCCTAATATTTCTCAAAATAACAACCAAGACTATCTTCCTCAAACTCAAATTATACCTTCCCCAGTAAAATCTAAACCTATTCCCTCTTCTTCAATTGTACAAACTCCTAAACCAACCATTTCTTCAAACCCATCCTCAACCCCTCTAATCCCACTGATTAGAGAAGTTCCTAATGATGAGAACTTTGCTCAGTAAGGAAATGTAGTGGTTCTGGTACTGAGGAGAATTTTATAGCCAATGAAGTACCTGAACCCATAAACATGCCAGTCTAAGAGGACATGGTTGATTCATCCATCCTGGCTCAGATAAGGGAGCTAGCAAGGAAGAAATTCCCCACTCTCAAGTTTGACGCTGAGTTGGATGGGGCAGTTAGCAAACTACTATTGACCCAAGAATTGATGGACTTGTCATCCAAGCCCAAGGCAAATCTTCTTGAAATTGATGAACATTCAAGCTTGCCCTCTGAATCACTATACTTCAAGGAGTTTGAGAAAATTCAAGGCAGCATGTTTGTGATTCAAAATCACTTAGCTAAAGAAAGTGCCAAGAGTTTGGTTGACAAGATGTCTTTGATCTTACCTAGTTTATCAAATTCTACAGTCTAGCTTGGCACAACGGTTACTTCTATCCCCACGTCTACTGCACTTGCTAACACAGTAGTAGGAAAGATAAAGGGTAGTGTAGACACTGCTACTAAGAAGCTGAGTAGTTTGAGCTCCACCATGGGAACTCAAACTAAACAGTTTCATAAATTTGGTGAAGAACAAGCAAAAATAAAAAGGAACATAGACAAGAAGATTGACTTAGTGCTCAAAGAAGTATAAACTACAAAGGACATAGGGCACAATATGGCAAAGGTCTTGGAGTCTATGTCTGGATTTCTAATGAATCAAGATAACAATATTGATCAGTTCTAAAGGTTGTGAATGAGGTTCTGCAAAAGTTGATAAGAAGCCTATGCTGAAAATTGATTCTCTCTCCTCAAAGCTTGATTTTGTTTGCAAGGAGATCAACAACAACATAGATGAGAAGGTTTCTAAGGCTCATAAGTTTTTATTGGATGTTATGGGTAAAATTTTCCCAGAACAACCAACCAAATCCTTATATCCTGAATCAGGCCTTTCTATCCACTCCAAGCTAAACATTCTTAAGACTAAGCTCGAAGATCTTTAGAGAAATGTAGGACAACTAGAGTCTATGATGATAAGGATATAGACTACACTACAAAGTGTATGTCTTCCATCTGCCCAAGGATTCTAGACATGGAGGCAAAGTTGAAGATTATTTTAATCTGCTTTAGATTTCAGAGCTCTACTATAGTGCTTTCAATAGTTTGCATGCCAATGCTTTGATCAGATAGCTCATCTCTCCTTATGCCATCATTTTCTCCTCAATGAACTGAATGATAAAGAGTTTCTCACCAACAAGGGTAAAGAGATGCTGTAGCAAGAGATTTCCCCACTTATCATTAGAAAGCAGGAGGACTTCCAAGCTACTTTAGACTCCTTTAATGTCTACCTGGAACAAATTGTGAAGGGACAAATATCAATGGGGGAGAAGGCAGCTAAAGATGCCCTCTGAACTACAAATTTAAATAAAGGAACTCTTCCAAAGCATCCTGGACAACAACCTCAACCTCAACAGCAACAGAAACAGCAAAAGCCAACCTTTGATCATCCTAGATAGTCTTCTAAACCAAGAAAATAAGCCAATCCAATGTATTTAGTATAGACACCTCTTGTAATAAGACTTAGTTTATAATCTTAGATTAGGACATATGTTATGTACTAACTACGCATTTTATCATGAATAAAATTACAAGTTTTGTCAAAACAAGTTAAGATCTTCTTAACTTTATTTTATTGCTTGTATGGTGTTTCTACTGTGAGTTGATAAATTGAGGTAAGAATCCATACAAGAAGACCACCCTTAAAGAGAAAAGCTGAAGTAAGAAAAAGTCCCAAAATGAATAAAATTCCTCTAAGTATGGGGTAGTTATGCTGACTGAAGAAATCCACTTAGTATGGGGGAGTCCATCCTGATTAAGGAGTTCACTCAGCATGGGGGAGTCTTACATCACTTACCAAGTATTCTTGATATCTTTAAAACTATTTATTCAATTAGTCTCTTCTACTACCTAGTTTGTTATTTATCCAAAATGGGGGAGATTGTTGAACCCAAGTTCATAGTACTTCACAACACTTAAACGTTTTGGAAGTAACAAACTAGCAAGGATAGTGAAATTAATTGAGTACTAAGTATACTCTTAATTAATGAAGTTTACTTGAGTTTGTTTAAGGGAAAACAACTCAGTTTACTGAGTAATTAATTAAGTTATAGCTTAGAGTAAGAAAAGCTGAGTTGAGGTGAGTATTACATAGTTTATTACTTAGCTATGCTGAGTTAGCTTTTTAGGAATAAAAAGTTGTGTTCCTTTAACACTTGAGTATATTTGACACCTGTGCTACTAACGGTTTATGTGAGAAACAGAATAGACCTTTAATGTTTTTAAGGATAAAAAGCGCTGAAATTAAAGAAGATATTCCAGTGGTCCTCACAATAAAAAAGGTGTCAGTACCGAATGTTTGAGTTTCCTCACTAAAGTCCAAGATAAAAGGAATCCTCTAACATGCCCCGCTTCTTAGTGTCTTCGCACACCCTCTGCAACGTCAGCAAGTCAACCAATGGTAGAATTCCACGTTGCATCTTGCGTGCCTCTCTATCAAAATAGATTGCTTGAAGAAAAATGAATTTTTGACAATGAATTAATATCATGCTTCAATGTTCAAAATCTCTATCTCTAAATGTTATGTAATTTGTCTCCAATGGAAAAATTCGAAAGATTTGAAGAGAAGAGAAATTGAACAGATGTTAGGACGAGAAGTTTGCAACGACTAATTCCAATAGCTTCAACTATAAATAGAAGACTGGAGCAGACATTTAAACTTTGTGAATCACCTCGAATTTCTTCTAAGAGCTGAAACTCTATTCAAATACTCCCAGGTGTTGAAGTTCTAACCTTACTCACTTACCTTTATTGCTTTTATCTCATCCATCATTCTATCTTTGTTTTCATTTTTGCTTGAAAAACCAATCCTTGCTGAGTAGAGTACTCAACAAAGAATTAAAGATAAACTGAGCCAACAAAACTAAGCTGTTTATAAGTTTTTAGACCTATCTCAGTACACAGTGCTCAGCATGTGCATCTAAAAACTGAACTTGGAAAACAATTTTTTATAAACTCTAAAAAATAACTAAGAACTGCATTCACCCCCACTGCTATGTAATTAAGCCATCTAAGGACCAACATAATGCTAATGAGCCATGTGCATATAAGAAGGCTGGTGGAGTGCGATAATTTTCCTTGAATTAGGTGTCGATGACATATTTTTGATCGGAAATGATGTTCCTTTTCTTGAGATAGTTAAGTGACAGTTGTCAAAGAAGTTCTCCATGAAAGACCTTGGAAAAGCAGCTTTTATACTTGGTATAAAGATCTACCAAGATAGATCTAGAAGGTTGTTAGGCCTTTCAAAAAGTACATACATAGATAAGGTTTTGGCTATATTTTAACCTTGAGCATTCAAGAAAGGGTTATCTCCCAAAGTCTCACGAGATAAACCTTTCTAAGTCTGATTGTCCGAGAACACAAGAGGAGAGACTGCGCATGAATGGAATACACTATGCTTCAGAGATAGGATCCATCATATATGCTATGGTATGCACTCAACCTGACGTCTCACATGCATTGAGCATCACAAGCAGATTTCAATTTGACCTAGGTGAGAAGCACTAGATGGCTGTTAAAATTATCCTTAATTACTGAGGTAGGACTAAGGATATGTTTTTGGTATATGGAGAAGGTGATCTTGATAAGTGTATATTTACACTTATTATCATGACATTTTCAATCATAAAATGATATGGTTTTGTTTCATTTTATACTTCATATAAAAGATTTCACGTGGTATGTAGTTGTTTTTTTTATGCAAATGCAAAAACTAGGTAAATCTTGGGAGTAAAATGATCAAAAGTGGAATTCTATGTGAAAAGATTTAAAAAGGTGCAAAAAGATGCGTGGAACACAAGGATTTGGCTTAGGATCGAAGCTGTCAAAGATCGGTAAATTTGTAAGAAGAATTTTAAAGAAAATCGCAATTCATGATCGTGACAACCATTCACGGTCGTGACTTGTTATTCTTCAAAATAGAAAGTTATCAACCATTAATCATGATCACGATATGTAATTTGCGGCCGTGACTTGTGATTGTTATTTGTTATCTCTTATCAACTACCAACCACCAGATATCAACAATCAACTGCTATCAACCGCCATCAACTACCAACTGAAAAGACACCTTATAGAAGTTAACCAATCATGAAAAGGTGTCTTTCCATTGTGGATGAGGATGAATCTTTGCATACAATCATATTGAAGTGATGCAACTCTTCACCAATGGACACGACTCTTCATTTGGATATACTCATCCTTTCACACTCTATAAATAGGGTTCAAGACTAGTCAATTTCGTGACATATGGTGTTTTGGCATGAATAAAAGGACTTGAATGATAGTATGCGTGTATAGATAGAGAGTGAAAATATCTAGATTTCGTTACGTTCAAAGTCTTAGTGAGAAAAATGTATAAGTGATTCGATTCCTATTTCGATCACTTTATTTCTACACAAATTCGAGTGTTTGTTGTATGAGTGTAATTGCAAAGAACTTATCAATAAAAGTTTTCATTCTTTAACGTTCTTTTATTCGAAATTCACAAAGAATAGAATCCTAGCAGAGGTTCTGTACGAGTCGAGATCGAATTCAAAGTAGACACGGGAATCGCGGGAATTGACGACTCCCATTAAAGAGTGGATATGGTTTGATCAGCTTTAGCTTTCACTTGCATACTTTACAACTTTACTTTATTTTCTACTTATACTTTCTATTTCAAAGTTTATGATATGTCTATGTGTCAAAACGAGTATTTCGTCTTGCGTCATTTATATTAATAAAGTTATATGCTTTCGAGTTAACTTTAAGAGTGATTTTGGGGTTAACAAGATTGTGTATAATCACTGGATCTATGATTATAAAGTTGTTTAGTGAGCTAACATTTTTGGAGTGGTAACTTGCTAAATATGGCTATGTGAGAGAGACCCGTACTAAGCATAGTAATATTGTTATCTAGGTTCTTATAAGTGTCATAATTCGTTTATCCTAGACTTAGAAAAGTCATCTCATGTGTTGCTTTACGGTGAATTATTGAATATTAGGGTGTCTAGAACCATATTTGTTGAGTTATTTAGTGTACGAAATATTCTTGATGATTTTGCAAGTTTTTCTCTGTTAAACTTATTCTTAGGCTATATATAAATATTTTACATCTTCTCTAGTCTGTTCATACATCTATCTATTCATCTGTCTATCATCCAAACCTTCCAATCAAAATTACCTATTTTCGTTTACCCCGTAACTCTAGTTGGTATTTAGAACCGAATCCCTTCCATGTGGGATCGATATCTTTTAAAACTACATCAAAACTATATACTTGCAGTGGTCACCATTTTTCTGTTTAGATAAGCGGTATTGACAACACCTGTTCGTATTTTGAACTTTTATCTTATCGGTAGAGAAGTGGAGAGCAAGGTTTTTGGCTTCATCACCGAAAATAAGCCCTCTAAATTAGTAAAGTCAAAACCTTGCGATCAAGTTTTTGGCACCGTTGCCGGGGAGGCAAGTGCGTTCTAGAGATCAAATAATGGGAGACCATGGTACTAAGTCTAAAAATTGAAGAAGTTGAAGGATTAAAGAAGGTCATGATCACAACTATTGATCGAGCTCGTGAAGTTATACAGCAACACCTTCTATTCCTGTTTTGAAGGAAATCACGATCGCGACACTAGCCCCGAATTCTCATTCACAATAATCAGGTTTACTCTTTTCCTTATTTTTCTATTTCAAATTTTTAGACTAGCTGTTTATTTTTAATTTATAGATTTTCAATTTAATAAAGTCTCTTACAATGAGGACATTGTGTTCTTTAGTGTGGGGGGGCACTTGTAAAATCTCAAAAATCCAAAAAATTGAGGAATTTGAAAATTTTTCTTGATTTTGTGTTGTTTATACACTATCCATACCTATATACTATACTAACATATGTTCCAAGGTTATTGTGAGTGTTAGGTATTTCAAGTTTGATGTTAGTGCATCTTCGAACAAAGTGTTTCAAGTATGACCACATGTTGAGAGTGTGAGCGTTTTAGCACAACATTTAGCATTTGGCAAGGATGAGTTGTGAGTATCATTCAAAAGCAACATTCCAAGTAGATATATATTTCAATGCAACATGAATTAGTATAAGTTATTTAGTTTTAGATTAATGTTACCGATAAGTTTTACGTGGAGTAATATCTAGTAGTGTTCTTACTATGAGTTTTATATGCATTCTCGAATACGTCCTATAAGTATTCAGTGTGTCTAAAGTGTTGGGAAAATATAGCCATAATCTTTGAAAGTGATCAATAAAGGATGAGGGTATTGAGAGAAAAAAATCAAAAGAAAGAGAGGATAACCAATGAGTTATGCAAAAGGTGAGGAATGGTACGGAGCGAAAAATGCAACCATTCAATGAGTGAAAAAAGAAAAGTAGCATAACATGAAAAATGGGTGAAAAGTACAAATCAGTACTTCAAAAATATATGCTTAAAAATGAGAGAACGTAGTATGGAGCATAAAATGCAACCACTAAAAAAGGGGAGAGTGGTATGGGGGATAAAATGCAACCACTAAGAGTTTTTTTAGCATCCTAGGTTACCTAAAAATGCCTTGAGATCAAACTTTCCAAAGTGTGCTCCCTTTGTCCTTTATACTTTATACTATACTTGAGAGAAGGATATTTTCGAGTAAGCATATAACGCTTATATGAAGACACAATTCGATTGACCCTCCATTAAGAGCAAAGGTATGCAACTGAACTATATAAATTGCACATTTCTAATTTGTGGGAAATTTCAAACTTTTACTTGAACTTAATGCAACGTGGGAATGTGGTACTCACTATGATAGTCTTTTGCCAAATGAGTTATGAACTTGAATTACTATTTTATACACTTCTGTTGTTTTTACCTTGAGAACAAGGCAAAAGTTAAGTGTGGGGGGTGTGATAAGTGTATATTTACACTTATTATCATGACATTTTCAATCATAAAATGATATGGTTTTGTTTCATTTTATATTGGCTTAATGCATCACTAGGTACCTGAACTTGTCCCAAAAAGCCTACAGCCCCCCTGAACTTTCAAAGTGACCCCGTAGCTCCCTCAACTTTAAAAAAGAGCACCACTTTTCTCCCTCAGTGCCATGTGTCAACTTCTGATTGGAGGGAGAAAATCAGAAAAATTACATCTTTCAAAAGTCAAACCAACCATAAGATGACACGTGGCATAGAGGGAGCAAAGTGGTGCATTTTTTGAAAGTTGAGGGAGCTACGGGGTCACTTTGAAAGTTCAGGGGGGTAGTAGGTTTTTTGGGACAAGTTCAGGTACCTAGTGATGCATTAAGCCTTTTATATTTCATATAAAAGATTTCACGTGTTATGTAGTTATTTTTTATGCAAATGTAGAAACTAGGTAAATCTTGTGAGTAAAATGATCAAAAGTGGAATTCTATGTAAAAAGAGTGAAAAAGGTGCAAAAAGATGCGTGGAACACAAGGATTTGGCTTAGGATCGAAGCTGTCAAAGATCAGTAAAGTTGCAAGAAGAATTTTGAAGAAAATCACAATTCATGGTCGTGACACCCATTCGCGGTCGTGACTTGTTATTCTTCAAAACAGAAAGTTATCAACCATTAGTCATGATCGTGACATGTAATTCGCGGTCATGACTTGTGACGGTTATTTGTTATCTCTTATCAACTACCAACCGCCAGATAACAACGATCAACCGCCATCAACCACCATCAACTACCAATTGAAAAGACACCTTTTGGAAATCAACCAATCATGATAAGGTGCCTTTCCATTGTGGATGAGGATGAATCTTTGCATCCAATCATATTGAAGTGATGTAACTCTTCGCCAATGGAAATGACTCTTCGTTTGGACAGACGCAACCCTTCACATTCTATGACCTAAAAATAAAAAAGAGAATCACGCTCTATAGGATTTGAACCTACGACATTGGGTTTTCGTTCAAGACCAGTCAATTTCATGATATATGGTGTTTTGGCATGAATAAAAGGCATTGAATGATAGTATGCATGTATAGATAGAGAGTGAAAATATCAAGATTTTGCTACGTTCAAAGTCGTAGCGAGAAAAATGTATAAGTGATTCGATTCCTATTTCGATCACTATATTTCTACACAAATTCGAGTGTTTGTTGTATGAGTGTAATTGCAAAGCACTTATCAATAAAAGTTTTCATTCTTCAATATTCTTTTATTCAAAATTCACAAAGAATAGCATCCTAGCGGAGGTTCTGTACGAGTCGAGATCTAATTCAAAGCAGACGCAGGAATTGCGAGAATTGACGACTCCCATTAAAGAGTGGATACAATTTGATAAACTTTAGCTTTCACTTGCATACCTCACAACTGTACTTTGTTTACTGCTTATACTTTCTATTTCGAAGTTTATTATATGTCTATGTATCATTTATATTAATTAAGTTATATGCTTTTAAGTTAACTTTAAGAGTGATTTCGGGGTTAACAAGATTGTGTATAATCATTGGATCTGTAATTATAACGCTGTTTAGTGAGCCAACATTTTTGGAGTGGTAACTTGCTAAATATGGCTATGTGAGAGTGACCCGTACTAAGCATAGTAATATTGTTATCCAGGTTCTTAAAAGTGTCTTAATTCGTTTACCCTAGACTTAGAAAAGTCATCTCATGTGTTGCTTTACGTTGAATTATTGAGTATCAGGGCATCTAGAACTGTATTTGTTGAAGTTATTTAGTGTACGAAATATTCTTGATGATTTTGCATGTTTTTCTCTGTTAAACTTGCTCTTAGGGAATATCTATATATTTTACATCTTCTCTAGTCTGTTCATACATCTATCTATTCATTTATCTATCATCCAAACCCTCTAATCAAAATCACCCATTTTCATTTACCCCATAACTCTAGTTGGTCTTTAGAACCGAATCCCTTCCCTGTGGGATCAATATCTTTTAAAACTACATCGAAACTGTATACTTGAAGTGGTCACCATTTTTCTATTTAGATAAGTGGTATTGACAACACCTGTTCATATTTTGAACTTTTATCTTATCGGTAGAAAAGTGGGGAACAAGGTTGTTGGCATCATCACTGAATATAAGCCCTCTAAATTAGTATAGTCAAAACCTTGCGACCAATGTGCATCCCTCAGTGAGCCACTGCTTAAGTAACACCACTTGAAGGGTGAAATAGGATGGCCACTCCATGGGGGAACGCTGTCATTCCCCACTCCTAAAAACCCACCTAAAATTTTATTAATAAAAGAAAAGAAAAATAAAACAAAGTTTCAGACAACGAAACTAGTGGCCGACCTTTACAAATAAAATAAGCCCCCTCTAAAACAAGCAAAAACAACTAAACTAGTTGAATCTATAGTTCACTCTATTCATTCTATCATGAACGAAAAATGGCAAACAAAAATCTGGAACAATGTCCCATGTCTCGGTGGACTGCATGATTCTACCGTAGGCCGCTAATGCATCCGCAATGCGATTCCCTTCTCTATATATGTGGGTTACAAAGAGTGTAAGATTATTCATCTTGGCGAGACAATCATTCCAAACATAACACCAACCTTTATCATGTGCAAAATTAATTGCATAAATTGCCACCCTTAACTCAACAATAAAGGAATGGGAGACGCCTATTCAGAATGCAAAATAATGGAGGGCATCGCCATTTTCCTTTCTGAACATACCATTGTAACCTGACTCCCCTGGTGCTCCCATCGACGAAGCATCTATGTTAACTTTAACCCAATCTCTCGGGGGGGTGACAAGCGAACAGGAGTGACCTTAGGAGCTATGCTGTAACGGGGCTGAATCAAGAGAGAACGTAAGATATTCCCTTTTACCATTAAGTTCCACACGATGCCACTTCCGAGCCTATCCGTTCATCGCAAAACAGTCTATAGCGTATGTAATGTGTGATGAATATTGGGCTAAATGTTATCAAAGATACATCTATTTTGCATGTGCCACAATAACAAAATAATGGTTGTAATCCTTGAATTCCATAGCACTTGAATTTGGCTGCTAAAGCGTTGCGTTCTTGCCGAATCAATTACATCGATCAGCCTCCCATTCAAGTCAATAGTTCTTCCAAAAAGAGAACTCATTCCAGCATTGTCTCGCAAAACAGCAAGAGATAAAAAGGTTATCGAGCATTTCACTATTACAAGAACAAAGTGCACAAATTGAAACCGCGTTCATACCTTTCCGTTGAAGCACACCATAGGTTGAAATATACCTGGTGATAGCCTTCCAAGCCACCAAAGAATGAGATGGTGCAATTGTTTTTTTGTCAAAGTTTTGAATAACGAATACTTTGTTGCTCCTCTGATTGAAGCCAACGGTAAAATACTTTTACCATAAATGACCCATTAATATCTGGCATCCAAATCATCTTATCCTTACTGTCCAACCATTGAAGAATGCATTGAGAATGAATAATTTCAAAAACGGAGCGAATAGACTTCCAAATGCTAGATTTATATATGTGTCCTCGTTGCTATGAATTGGGTAAGAAACGAGAGCCCAACAACCACGTTGCCTTCGTTGTAGACTCAATTAAACCCCATGAAAGTTTGCCCAACATTGCACTATTCAAATCCTCCACTGATTTTAATCCTAGTCCTCCACAACTAGTCGGCTGCTTGCATTTACGCCACGGGCTTGTCACAATTTTCCTTTTGTCAATCGAACTCCTCCAAATAAAATTCCTTGCTTCCTTTTCCAAATGATTTAATAAATTTTTAGGTCATTTATAAACCGTGAAAGAGTGAAGCAACGAGCTATTAATTACCATTTGAACAAGGACAATTCTACCTGCCATAGGTTGCGCACTCCCCATCCATCTTGCAAATTTCAGCATTATTTTATCCTAAAGACCGCATAGATTAGTAGCTCTCGGTGCTCCTTGAAATAAAGGGACACCCAAATATTTAAATGGAAGCTTGCCAATTCGTATTCCAGTGATGTTGGCCAGCCTCGACGCCCTCGTTGTGCTAACCGAATTACCAAAATAAATGCAAGATTTGCTCCAATTAACGTGTTGCCCTGAGATGCTACCATATCGATCAAAAACCTCTTTCACCATTCTCATATTGTCAACCATTGCTGCTCCAAAAAGAAGTATGTCATCTGCATATAGCATATGAGAAGGAAAAAAATACTTCAGTTGTATATCTCATTTGTCTCAACTTACCGTAGTGTACCATCGTCGTAATTAATAGGCTCAAAAAGTCCACCAAGCCAAATAAAATCGGGGATAGCGAATCCCCTTACCGCACCCCATGACAGCACTTAAAGTAACCCCTCGGACCAATAGGCGTTAAAATGGAGATGCAGGCAGATTAAAGAATGCTTTCAATCCATCCAACAAAAATATGCGAGAACCCAAACGAACGAAGAATCGATCTCAAGAAATCCCAATCTAGTGTGTCAAAAGCTTTGCGGATGTCAATCTTTATAGCCAAGTTTCCCCCGAAACATTTCTTATTTACAAGATGTACGCCTTCTGATGCGACGATGATACATTCATGAATGCTTCTCCCTCTAATAAATTCATATTGATTATCGGAGACAATACGGGACGCGATCATACCCAACCTCTCAGCCAAGTTCTTCGTAATATTCTTGAAAGTGAAATTACTCATAACAATTGGACGGAAATTCTCAGCATGGACAACCTCTTCCTTCTTCGACAGTAGCATCATTAGATTAGAATTTAACCCTGGAATCATAAATCCCATGTCAAAAAAATGATGGACCATTCTAATAACATCATGGCCAACTATATCCCAAGAGAAGCTAAAAAAAGAACCAGTGAAACCATCCAAACCCGGTGCGCTATTTTCATCCAAATTCCACATCGTCTTCGTGATTAGCTCAAAGGAAGGATGAGCGGTAAGAGCCTGATTCTTCTCTAAGGTAACTGAAAGTGGAATAATTGAATCAATCAGGTGATTATCCACTTTCACATGGTGTCCTCCTTGCTGAAAGTTTGCTCATAGTACTCAATCATATGGGTTGCAATTTTATCAACATCACATGTTAAATTACCGTCAATCATCAAAGAGTGAATGCCCCCTTTAGATTTCATGTAATTCGCCATTATATGAAAAAATTCATGTTCTGATTACCCTCTTTCAGCCATCGTATACTGCTCCTTTCTTTTAAATAAATCTCTTTTTGTTGTAAGTGGAGATCTAAACATTTGTGAGTCTTCGTTCTTCGGTAATTAATTCACTAGTCGGTCCATTAATTGCAACCAGCCCCTGAACATGCCTGAGATAAGCTCAGGCCTCAGAATATTATCATCAAGAATTACAAAAATTTCCTTATTCCATGGGTGAAGAATCAGACACAAAGTTTTTAGCTTCAACATTAACAATTGATTAGGGGGGAAAGCCGAGCTCTAATGGTCCTCAATAACATTTCCAAACCCATCGTGAGTTAACCACATTGATTGAAAGCAAAATCTTGATATGTTCGTTGCATTCGAACGACACTCAAATAAAATTGGGTGATGATCGGAATAATGTCTAGCAAGAACCGAACAGTGGAAAAAATTATACGTTGCAGCAAAATCTGAACTTACCAATGCCTTATCCAACTTGCAATCTACTCTTGCCACTCCTTCTCTTGTGTTGAACCAAGTATAAACCAGCCCCGATGTGCCCACATCCATAAGTTCAACCGTGTCTAAATAGCCCCGGAAATCTCCATAAGACATTGCATTTGGATGATTACCATTCTTTCCATGTGCTCCAAAGACTGCATTAAAGTCCCCCATAGGGTAACACACATTCTCTAAAATTTGTCGTAGATTCAAACCCAATCTTTATCCAAAGTTACATACGTAATAACTTCATAAAGCTCCTGTCGCTTCCTCCTATTCACACTCCCATACACAAAACCGGCATTCAACCCCAAAATAGCTAAATAAATTCAAAAAACATGATCTATTACGCAAGAGATACTCATCTCCATCCCAAGTGAACTCTATTGGTCTGTGGAATTTTTTCATTCATTCCAATTAACTCGAAACCAATTTTCCTCCAATAAGAGGACTTTATTTTCTCAAAACTAACCATCGGCAGGCATATATTCGAAAACTAAAATAGAGACATAGTTTTAGGTTTCCTTATTTCCGAACCCCCTGCAATTCCAATATAGTGCAATAATTGAGGAGTGGCTGAATTATGTTGCAAAACAAGCGAATTCGTTCTCAATTTCTTGTTCGTTCCTTTAATCGTTTGCCAATCTAAATTATCCTCCTTTTCTGCCATATCAGCCCACGATTCCTTACCATGATCCACACCTTTCCCGTGTATCAAATGTACCTCCAAATTAATTCCATCCAAATTGGTAATATTTTGACGCGACGTAGATAAATACCCATGCTCAATCCCGCATTTAACATCATGTACAAATTACGATTTATATAAACCATCCTCATCATCCCCGCTCTCTCTAATAGAATCATTTCGTTCCTCCTCTTCAGAAGAAACCAACCCGCTCGAATCTCTATCCATATCAACTAAAGGCGATTTCCCCAATGGTTTAATGCTTTTTTGAATTTGATTAAAAACAATAGCCATCGGTATTACCACATTACTTCTTTCCATTAACTATTCTAACATTGCTTGCTTCTTGTAAACAACTTGTTCTTTTCCGGGTTAATCAAAACTTCAGCCTCATCAAACTTCTCGGCCTGCTGGATGTTTTTTTTACCATTGCCAACCTTTTATGTTTCCCTTTCCACTATTGGTTTCTTTCCAATACTAATCTCATTTGATCGAACACCTGCACTATTCTGTCTACAATTGACTGCCTCATGACCAATAGAAGAGCAAATGGAGCACAAAGCAGGAACATTCTCATATTCGATATTAATCCAAAACTTATCTGCATCCTTTCCACCCTAATTTGATCTTTAAGTGGATTTTTAAGGTCCACATCTACTAAAATTCTAGCATAATGACCTAGTTCCCCATCAATAGAACTATTATCAAAACACAAAGGAACTCCAACTCCCCTAGCAATATTAGCCAAAATACGACGATCCCAAAATTCACATGGTAAACCATATAATCGAATCCATACCTGGCATGTTGTCTGCTTGTGATTATTTGGATCAAACCTAGGAGTCCATGGAAGAAACCTCATGATCCCAGGATCAAGATTCATGCTTCCCTTGTTTCAAACTCTCTGAACCGCATCTGCCATATCCATCACGATGTGATAAAAGCCTCTTTCTATCGAAATTAACTTCCAATCCATCGACCTGCCCCAAGCGGAATTCAGGTTTAGCTTTTAAATCCCCATGCTTCCAAGGTTGCACCCCTTTAGAGTAAGTAATACGTCCGATTACCGAGAGTTGACAAGCTTTAAGCCTCCTCATAAATTCGTTGCTGTGTACGAATAGCTTTATAGCCGCTACCAACATCATGAATTGCCCCCGAGTCCTGGAAAGCTATAGGAGTGGTTTTCGCATTTGCAATCTGCGCATAAGAGGGCTGTGAGGGCTGCCCATGTTCGGTAGGAGGTTTTGATGTGACTGCTTCCTTTTGGGATTGTTTCGGAGGAGAAAATTGTTGATAAAAAATATCAGCAATAAAGTCGGCATTAGAAAATCCCGAATCCATGGTTTGGACGTTTAAAAAACCCTTAAAGCTGAGCAATATACAAGAACCCTAACAGCCGGGTATGAAAACGCATAAGGAAACTCAAGAAACTAAGAAAAGAATCCCGATTCCAACCAGAATACAGCTGGGCAAAATTCCGAAACCAGAAAAAATGAAAGGAAAGCGCTGAAACTAGAAGAGAACAAGAAGAACAAAAAGAAATATGCAAGGATCAATTATGAACCAAGAATCAAGAAGAGAGTTCTTGGTTTGTTGAGAAAACCGAAAACCCTAGCATAGCTCAATTTACAAATATTCTCAATAAAATTTTACAACTTCAAAGCCAAAGAGTGTTGAAAACTGACTTTAAAACAATCAATAGTTGTTTTTGTTTTATAAAATAGTACGTTAGGATTTCATATCATCATATGTTTTATTTGATATTAATATATAAGATTATATGCTTTTCTAATTTAAATTGTGTTTGAGTTTCCAATTTTTTTATATGTTTATGCTCAATATATTATAATAATTGTTTTAATATTCTTAGAATAATGGCCTATGAAAAGGCTTAAATGTAATAGATTTTTTATTATTGAATGAAATTTGGCTTAGGCTTTTTTATCTCTTTACGTTGGGCCTGTTTATCGATTTTGAGTTGTTCTTTGATTCTTTATCGCTTCATTTTGCATCACTCTCCCAGGACTATCACGTTGCCTGCATTCTGTAGTTGTTCACATCATCGGAAGAATGTAAATACTTGAGGGGTCCTGTAACTTTCGTGTATAAGTTGAAAGGTTTGTTTTAACAAAATCACGATTGGTGAAACTTTTTTAATAAAGCTGACGCCTGGGAATTAGGGCTCAAAATGAAGAAGAAATAGATGAAAGAAAAGCTATGGAAGTTACCTACTTATAATTCAATAAAGATGTGTAGATGTAATAATGATTTTAAATTCGGCAAAGCTCGGCTAATTACAAATTGTCTTGTAATCAAAGAGAAACTAGTGGATACAATTGGTACAAGTATTCAAAGTTATGGGTTTCTCTCACTTCCAGCACATATCAACTAACAATAATTCAAAACTGTTGACAATTTTGCATAGTAATTAAACATAATTAGATGCATAAACAAAAGGACTGAAGAAGAAGGATTACAAACAATTAGAGGAAGAGATAAATAGCCTAATGGAATGAAATGTGAAAGGAGACTAACAAGCAGGACCACTAGATTAATGAGTGTCATCGATAAGGGTAGAATTTGGCAATAGAAATGCATTTGGCGATAATAAGGGTTGAATTTTCCAAACTAAATGGTCTCTGTGGAGAAGCTTTTAATTCAACATTTTTTTGTTATTAGTAGCGCTACTAGCATCAACAACATAATCTAAAATCTGCCCACGAAGATTGTTGACGATATTTTCTTGATTACATGTGATAACACAACAAATACATCATACGTTTGTTATGGAAATATACAATATCACTTGACGGTCTAGTAACAACGGTTGAGGACGTACTTTAGTAGTTCATAGTTCATGAGCCAAAGCGGGCAGATTATACTCAATATATTACTCGCATTATAAGTCTATTGCATATGATTGTGATAGTATTATGGCAATTGAATGCTACACAGATCCCCGAATCCGATCGATACTTCAGTGGTTGTATATCATAATGTTATGAAAAAGAATCTATAGTATATGGAGCTTTATACGTCCCTCCATAGATATTACGTACAGCCATTGAAATGCAATCAATTACAATCCCAACATTCAAAAAATTTAATCCTTTGTATCTTTTATATGATCCGTAAGATCTTGATTCTGCCACTAGGTCGTTAGCATCAAGTGTACCATCAAATATAAAAACAACCACATCTGCAAAAGATAAAATGGATCAATGAACTTATGCTCGTAAGGATCTGAACAAAACGACAATATTTTCCTGCACCAGTCATGCCAAAGTTATGCACCTTTTGAATAACGTATCCTCATCCTCATTCATTCCCCTATAACGGAGAACACTATACTCAACCAACATTCAAACTCCTAGTAACATATGAAAAAACAACATCGAAGATAATCTACCTCACAAATCAATATATAGTGTTGCAAATGGAAAAGATGTAAAAAAGTTGAAAGTATATTTCAACAAAATGACAATTAATTTTAATGAAACTTGAAATGAGAAAGAAGTTGTTATATAGATGTTAGAGTGTTTGAAATTTGTGACATCATATTAATTACTTGTCTCCGTGATCAAAGAAAACCTGTGCATGCAAATGGTACAACTTACAAGTATACTAAGGCCATTATATTTTCAATATCCAAAAGTTTGGACTGGATTGCAATTTTTCAATGCAAATTTAAAACTACACATAAATGAAATTAACTTGAGTAGATTGAATTGAATTGAAAATAATTGAGTTGATTATGTTCACACATTGTTCCTTTACTATAAAAGGAAGTTGATCTTGTTGAACTCATACTTCCCGCAAATTGTAAAGAACCCATGAGCCGGAAAAGTATTGGGTTCGATAATTGAAGTGAGCATACAAGTGGTGTTGAGTCCAACACAAAATCAATTGGATTGGGTTAAGTCCCAATCTACTCCATTTATACACCATTCTTAGTTCTTGTCTATTACCAATGGCCTTTTCGTGCAAATACCGGTACAGTTGTGGACAATGTAATATCGAAACATAATTTGATTGGACCGGGCTTACGTAAACATTTTCTATTATGGAAACTGATGAGGCTGCTGTGAAGAATGCTTTGTTGTTAGAAATATCTAAATTTCAACGCTTTTAGTTTTCCAAGAATTTGTTGAAATATAATTTCAGAATTTTGGTTTATTTTGTTAGAGTTGATGAGGATATTTGAATTTGAATGTTACTAATATTTTTGTTATGAGTTATTTTGTAACCCTATAAATAGTTATTAAGTTTCATAATAAAAGTGCCCATTGAACTCATGAAACTGCAAGTTTGAGTTCGGTTTTTAATAAAAAGCTGACGGTGGTAATCAGAGCTTAAATTATCTTAAAGGCCTGTGAGATGGGTCACCAAATGTTATATTTATGTTTGTGAGAGATATAAAGTAATAATGCTAGCATAAGGAGAAATGTTAGTGGTTCATATGCAAAATTTGAGAATCACAACTCATGAAATGAATGTTTGAGTTAGATGTTCGAGAAAAGTGTATCAAATAATTTTTGGAGACAAGTGCTTCAAAGGTTTGATGGTGGCAAATTGCATCGCAAAGGTTCGGTGGTGGCAATGTACACCATCAAAATTATTTACAGATTTTGAAACAAGAGGGAGTGTTGAAATATAAGTTCAAAATTTGTAAATAAAATCTTTTGGTTTATGTTGTTAGAGCTTATGAGGATAGATTAGATTTGAATTTGAATGTTGCTAATATTTTTATTATTAGTTATTTAGTAGGCCTATAAAATAGGCATTAAGTTTCATAACAAAAGTGTTCTCACTAAACTCATGAAATAGCAAGTTTGAATTTTTTTCTAATAGAAAAGCACTGGATCCATTAGATCATGATCGAGCCAGGTAGAGGTTTTTTTTACCAAAAAACACGGAAAGACGTGCTGAAGATAGAATGGACTGAGCAGCTTAGGCTTTTAAATGGCCATATTTTCCTACACCAGCCATGTTGAAGTTGAAATGATATTTTAACAAAATTTAAGAAAATGATGAAACTTGAAATGAGAAAAAATAGACAAAAATAAAGCTATGGAAGTTACCTTCTCTTCGTTCAAAGAAACCATTATATAGATGTAAAAGTGATTTGAAATTTGGGCGATCATATTAATTACTTGTTTCTTAATCAAAGGGAAACTTGTGGATGAAACTGCTACAGGTAATCTTAGTTATGGGTTTCTCACTTCAGCACATGTCAACTAATTAATAGAAATTAAAAATCATTGACAATTTGCAAGGTAATGTTTACACATTATATCTTTGCTATAAAAGGAAGTTGATCTAGTTGAATAATTCATCCTACAACTATCAATTTTAGTGTTAATTGTTAGTTTTTGCTGTGTAAATTTGCTTTGCATGTTGTTGGTGTATGAATTTGCTCTGTATATTGTGGATCATCAGGAGAGTGTTATCAAGAATTTTGGTGTTGCTGTCGCATAGGCGTGCCATCCCCCGAAGTCCCCATCCATCCTCAGTTTCATTTAAAAAAAACAAGCTAACTTTTTTCATACAATTGTGAAAATATTGTGGCAATTAAAAGTTACAAAGTTGCCAAATCGAATCACTGTTTTTCTATCTATATGTTATGGAACAGATTCTGCTATAAATGGATCTTGGCTGCTGTCAAGTCCATGTTCCTAAAGGAATTGGAACGTACAATTTTTCCCACCCTCAGCTACGCCTTAGATCTTGCTGGTGATCCATTAGATCTTGATTCTGCAATAAAATCATTTCCGTCTATTTTGGGTTGCAAAATTTCAAAACACAAATCAGCTTGTGCTATTGAGAAACCAAACAAAACGGACATGTTTTCCTACACCAGCCATGCTAAAGTTGTGCACTTTTAAATGCAATATCTTCACCCTCATCTTTTATTATATAGTGGCGGAACACTATACTCACATTCTCTACGAGTTTTGTTTTCCATATTTATAACAGAATTATAGTTCAAAGAAGTCTTTATGTAGATTTAAGAGCGAATTGAAAGTTGTGGCATCATATTAATTACATGTCTCATTGTCAAAGTACAACTTGTGGATATAGATTATACACGTATTCAAAGTAATGGGTTTCTAACTTCTGCACATGTGAACAAATGAAAGTCCAAATTGTTTACAGTTTTGCGTTGTCATTATTTTCATACTTTGCACATTATTACTTTGCAATAAAAGGAAGTTGATCTTGTTTATTTCATTCATTTTGCAATTAACAAGAATAGGGTTAAATGTAAGTTGGCAGGCTGTCTAATTAGCTTGCTGTGTTCTTGGACTTTTACCCGTGGCTCTCTCCCGAGGCATTCGATGATATCTCCCATAATCTTCAGAAAGCACCAAAAAAAAACTCGAATAAAACGGAGCACAAAAACACCGGACAGAAAACATCGAACTTGAAACATGAAATTACAAGCGTGATTAAAAAACTTTCATCATATCAAAGATCTGTTTTGTTGCACCAGCTCGAATAAGCCAAAGCCTCCATGGATTTGCTCTCAGCATCTGGTGCATGCTTATAAACCAAGATCTTCTCAACTTTCTTAACAATGTGGATATTTATTTTCCCAATAAGGTTCTCATGAGAACATAAGCACAATTGATTTTGTAAATCTCCTATTTACTTCATTGCATTAATTTTAACATTTGGATTTCCATATTTTACGTTTATTTTATGAGTTTTTTCGTTTTTTACCATGAAGTAATCATAGCTCTAATTAAAGAGCACTTAAAAATCTATGTTACTATATATTAGGTTGCACATGCTATTAATTTATTTAATTGATTCTATTATTTTCATGTTTACTACGAAGGATCTAGTAGCCCATTGTTGGCCTTCTTCTTCTCTTGGTTACATCAACAGTTTATGATCTTAAGCCTTCAAAATGCCTGCTACAGCAGGAAGAGTTCGCATGCCTGCAAACAATAGGGTGCCCACTAGTGTTGCTCTTCAGACTCATGGAATCTGGCAGAGTGCTGTTGGATATGAATCTAATAAGGAATATCCCCAATGCGCAAATGTTGAAGCTGAGGGTGAAAATCCATACACAAGTTTCCAAGGTCTAATGACTCTCGCTCGAAACTCAAGTCTCAACGCTGACGAGTATCGTGGTGCTTGCAAGAGATGTGGACACGTTGGCCATCTTTCATTTCAATGTAGAAACTTTTTGAGTGTGAAAGAGAATAAGGAGGAAGATCAGGACCGTATGAAAACACCGTTTTTGTGTGGGTTGGAGAAGATCAAGGGAGATGGGAAAGTTGTTGAGGAGAGCGAGGAAAGTGAAACTACTGATTCTGAGATTGAGAGGATTATTGCTGAAAGGTATGGGAAGAAGAAATCTATTAAGCGAAGATCATCGAGGAGGAGGAGGAAGGATGAGTCGGATTCCAATACTGGGGTCCGGAAAAGAGGAAGGTTTAAGAAAAGGAGGAGTAAGAAGAGGGATAGTTGTGATTTAGAAAGTGAGGATCATCAAGGAAAAATGAAGAGGGGGAAAAGGGAGAAGAGGAGGAAGAGAGAAGAGGAGCGAAAAAGATGTTATAAGAGGAAGAGCAGGACGGAGAAGATCAAGTAAGGAGAAGTTATTGATATTAGTTATGGAGCAGGCCGGAAGCATGTTTCGGTTCTCTTAGTTTTATCTTTCTTCGTTACTTTACTTTTGTTCTTTTATTTTTATATTTTAATAAATTAAGGGGTCGTTGGTTTCTTCGGCCAGGTGTCATTCCCTAGAGTATCCGGTTCCTCGGTTCCATTCAAAGAAGAAATGGACGTTGAACCCATTCGTTGGATACATTTGCAACGGATTCTTAAGCGTTCACAGTTAAACTTCGTCACAAATTTTTATTTATTTCTAAGTAAGGGTTATAATTTACATTAGCGGTTTAAAGTGAAATGAACTGGCCTAAGAGCTTCTTTTAGATGATTAAACTAATGAAAAAATAGGTTTTGAATTGATTAGTTATTTTATAATAAATGGGTCAATAAGTATATTTTTTATTAATTTTAAGAAGCATCTGGCATCCGTCGTATTTGGTTTACATTTCAAAATATGAGGCTTTGCAGCAGAAAGGAATTTCAATTGTCTCTTATTGTGCTTTATGTTCTAATAGCAATGAGAGTACAAATCATTTATTGTTGGCTGTCCTTTTGCGCAACAACTATGGGGCAGCATTAAGTCTTTATTTGGGACGGGATTTGATGTGTCAACAGACTTAAGAACAAAATTAGCTGTAGCATTTGGTCAACGTTTTAGCTCCCAAATTAAGATGTCATGGGTTTTGGCTTTGGTTAATGTTGTGTGGTTGCTCTAGGCAAGGAGATATGGCTGCATTTTCGATGATGAAAAGCCAAGTATACATGTTGTTCTGCGACAGCTCTGGGATCAAGTTAGACATTTCGATAGTATGAAAACATGCTACATATGGAACTCGGTTTTGGAGGGCATCATATTGCATAATTTAGGGCTAGTTCCGAGGCTTCCAAAGGCTCCTAAAATTATGCTTGTTACATGGATACCTCCACCGATGAATTGGGTAAAGGTGAATATCAATGCATCAACAACA
>CATIWQ010175950.1:0-11809 GCA_949673415.1 Euphorbia schlechtendalii | reverse complement strand
ATTTTATTAGTGAAAATGACCGCATGGCAAAGTGGTGAGGACGGTTATCCGGGAACACATTTTATTCCCTTCGTGGGGGTGACCTAAAACGATGTTTAGAAACGTAAATATAGGCCAAACATGCATGTTAATAAATCACACATAGATCCAAATAATTACAAATAAGAGGTTTGTTACCCCAATGATGCATTTCTGAAGTCAGGATGGTCTCAGCGGGTCATTCCGGGCTTAAACGGTTCGAAACGGGGCGAAACGAAGCGAAAGTACATTCTTCCAGAATTGATATCATTAACGGCATCATGGGATATCATTGAATGACATCCCTTGATGTCGTTAATGATATCGACTCCCCAGACCTGCAGTAACCATGCAAAAACAGCAGAACATAGCAAAAAACATACTCTAAATTTCAAATGACCATAACTTTTGCTATACTTAACAAATTTTGATGATCTTTATCATTCCGGAAAGCTCAGGATGTTTAGAATATGTTAATATAAATAAAATTGCAAAACAGATTTAATATCATAAGGAAAATCACGAAAGACAGAATGGTGCGCAGAAAACGATAATAACCGAAAACAAAGTGAAACTTCAAAACGAAAAGAATATAAATGTAAGCATGACTCTAGGAACTTAGAGGATTACCCAGTAGCTGTGAATCCACTTTGTTTGGTCCACAAAAACACCCGAAAAAGTCCTCCTTGTTTCTTTGGTTCGGTTTTGCCTGTTTTCGGCGGAAATGATGAAGAAAGGCAAAACTTCCGAATTGTGATTTGTAAAGAGGGGAAAAGAGGAGGTATTAGTCCTTCTTTCCCTAAGTTTTG
The DNA here is from genome assembly GCA_949673415.1 of Euphorbia schlechtendalii. Classification (NCBI taxonomy): domain Eukaryota; kingdom Viridiplantae; phylum Streptophyta; class Magnoliopsida; order Malpighiales; family Euphorbiaceae; genus Euphorbia; species Euphorbia schlechtendalii. The sequence goes on along the minus strand of CATIWQ010175950.1, from coordinate 10,982 downwards.
AAGATTAGAATGATATTAAAACCAATCCTTTTGAAGATTTAGTATTAAAGTTTGTGTTTTTGTGTGTTTTTTTTATGGGATTTTTGGTTGGGTTTTTGGAGAGCTCTTTGTTGAGTTTTTCTCTCTGGAATGTAGCTTCCCTCTCTACTGATTTCATCCCCCCTCTTTTCTTTGTTTGTTGAGAAGAAAACTTAACCCCCATGGGCTCCCTTCAATCCAAAAGTCTAGGTGGTTCACCCACCAAATTTGTCATCTTCTTCTCATTATTTTCCACCATTCAAGGGTTCAACATGAGTTGGCAACATGTTGACAAGGTGTAGGATGGGAAAAGTCTGAATTATAGGGTGGAAATAAATGTTTTTGTTGGAAAAATTCGATGCCATTCGTTTCTGACTATCTGCACAATCGATATCGTTAACGATAAGGGATGATATCGTTAACGATATCTTTTGATATCGTTAACGATATCTTTTGATATCGTTAACGATATCTATCCATATCGTTAACGATATGGATTAGCCCAACGGGCTTTTCTTGGTTTGGGCTTTTAAAAGGGTAATGAGGCCCAAAAAAACAAGGCAGATGATTTCCGGATGATTTCGGGACCCTGCAAAATGTGAAAAGCTAACAAGGGAAAAATTATAGCTTCATCATCGAACTCACGAGTCGAGAGTAAAAATCCCGTGCTCACACTTAGTTTCTTTTATTAAGTTTTATATACCTATAAACATCAATAGAACGTTTCAATTAAAATTTTGTTAATAATTGCATGCTTAGGAGATCTTTTAAGGTAAATTTTAAGTTTTGAAATTTCACTGTGCAAGTTTTCATGTTCATTAACTACCTTAAATAACAAACAACTCTTGTGTAGGCCTGTAGTATAGGCCCACCAGCACACCATAAGCCCGCGCTTGCGGGGCAAGGCAAGCCCAAATGGGCTTACCTTGCGTGACACACACAGCCTACCTAAGCGAGCTATATGCATGCTAGTTGGACCCACGGAGCATGGAGCTTCGCGGGTGACCCGTGTAAGTGTATAAAATATTATTCAAGTTCATACCTCATTTGGTGAAAGACTATTGCAGTGAGTACCACATTCCCACATTACATAAGACTCAAGTTGAAGTTCATAATTTCCCACATATTAGTATTGTGCAATTTATATTATCTAGTCGCATCTTCATATAAGCGTTATATGCATACTCGAATATTTCCTTCTCTCAAGCATAGTAGAAAGTACAAAGGACAAAGGGAGCACACTTTGAAAACTTTAATCTCAAGGCATTTTTAGGTAACCTAGGATGCTAAAACACTCTTAGTGATTGCATTTTAAGCTCCATACCACTCTCTCCTTTTTTTTAGTGGTTGCATTTTATGCTCCATACCACTTTCTCTCATTTTTTCTTTTAAGCATATGTTTTTGAAGTACTTTGTACTTTGCACCCATTTTTCGTGCTATGCTACTTTTTTCTTTTTTCACTCATTGAATGGTTGCAGTTTTTGCTCCATACCATTCCTCACCTTTTGCATAACTCATTGGTTATCCTCTCTTTCTTTTGATTTTTTTCTCTCAATACCCTCATCCTTTATTAATCACTTCAAAGTTTATGGCTATAGTTTCCCAACACCTTATACACACTCTATACTTATAGGACTTTTTAGAGATTTGCATATAAAACTCATAGTAGAACACTACTAGATATTACTCCACTTAAACTTATCGATAGCATTAAACTAAAACTATATAACTTATACTAATTCATGTGCATTGAAATGTAAATCAAAACTTACTTTGAATATTGCTTTCGAATGTTACTCACCACTCATCCTTGCCAAATTGATAAATGTTGTGCTAATAAGCTCTCAAATTCAACATGCGCTCAACCTCGAAACAAAAATTTTGTTCGAAATTTGCACTAACATCAAACTTGTGATACCTAACACTCACAATAACCTTGGACAAATGTTAGTATAGTATAGGTATGGATAATGTATAAATAACACAAAAATAATCAACAAATATTTTCAAATTCTTCGATTTTTTTCATTTTATTTATTTTTTTGGATTTTTTGGGATTGTTTTACAAATACCCCCCCACACTAACGAACATAATGTCCTCATTGTGGAAGATTTTATTAAAAACTAAAAACAAATACGAAAAACACACAACTAACTAGTCTAAAAAGTTGAAGAAGAAAAGTAAGAAAAGAATAAAAACTCGTCTATTGAGAAGGAGAATCCAGGGCCCATGTTGTGATCGTGAATGCTTGTCGCGATCGTGATTTCCTTCAAAATAGGAACAGAAGGTTTTGCTGCATAATGTCACGAGCACGATTCATAGTCGCGGTCGCGACCTTCTTTAAATCTTCTATTTCTTAAACTTTTAGACTTAGTACCGTAGTCTCCTTTTGATCTCTAAAACGCACTTGCCTTCCCTGGAAACGGCACCAAAAACTTATTCCCAATTTTTTGCTATACTTGTTCCGAAAGGCTTATCCCCGGCAACGGCACCAAAAAACTTATTTGCAAGATTTTGACTCTACTGACTCTAAGGGTTTATATTCTATAATGAAGCCAAAAACCTTGTCTCCCACTTTCCTACCGATAAGATAAGAGTTCAAAATACGAACAGGTGTTGTCAATACCACTTATCTAAATAGAAAAATGGTGACCACTGAAAGTATGCTGTTACGATGTAGTTTTAAAAGATATCGATCCCACAGGGAAGGAACCAGTTCTAAAGACCAATAAGAGAAATGAAACAAATAAAATAAGATAATTTGTATTGGAGGGCTAGAATGATGGATGGATAGACAAATGTATGAAAGATTAGAGAAGATGTAAAGTATATAGATATTCCCTACGAACAAGTATATCAAAGAAAACATGCAAAATCATCAAAGATATTACGCACACTAGACTACTATAACAGATTTGGTTCTAGACACTTAGATATTCAATTATTCACCATAGAGCAACACATGAAATGACTTTTCTAAATCTAGAGCAAACGAATTAAGATAATTACATAAACCTGGATAACAATAATTCTATGCTTAGTACGGGTTGCTCTCACATAGCCATATTTAGTAAGTTACCATTCCAAAAATGTTAGCTCACTAAACAGTGTTATAATTATAGATCCAGTGATTATACACAATCTCGTTAACCTCGAAATCACTCTTAAAGTTAACTCAAAAGCATATAACTTGATTAATATAAAAGACTCAACACAAAATACACATTATGACACATAGACATATCATAAACTTCGAAATAGAGAGTATAAGTAGAAAATAAAGCAAAGTTGTAAGGTATGCAAGTGAAAGCTAAAGTTGATCAAATAGTATCCACTCTTTAATGGGAGTCGTTAATTCCCACAATTTCTACATCTGCTTTGAATTCGGTCTCGACTCGTACAGAACCTCCGCTATGTTGCTATTCTTTGTGAATATTGAATAAATGAATATTGAAGAACGAAAACTTTTATTGATAAGTGATTTGCAATTACACTTATACAACAATCGCTCGAATATGTAGAGAAATCTAGTGATCAAAATAAGGTTCGAATCACTTATACATTTTCTCGCTAACACTATGAACATAGCGAAATCTAGATATTTTCACTCTCTATCTATGCAACACACTTGGTTCCACTCAATCCACTACATATGCCACTTGTTGCCCACACAAAAATGGTCGAGTTTTGAACCCTATTTATAGAGAACGAAGGGTTGCGTCTATCCAAATGAAGAGTCGTGTACATTGGTAAAAGATTACATCACTTCATTGTGATTGGATGCAAGGTCTTATCCTTATCCATAATGGATATGCACCTTTTCATGATTGGTTGACTTCCAAAAGGTGTCTTTTCATTTGGTAGTTGAGGCGTTTGATGGCGGTTGATCGTTCTTATCCAACGATTGGTAGTTCAGAAGAGTTACCAATAACCATCACTAGTCGCGATCACGAAGTACATGTCGCAATTGTGACTAATGGTTGACAACTTTCTATTTTGAAGAATACTAAGTCGCGACCGCGAATGGTTATCATGACCGTGAATTATGTTTTTCTTCATAATTCTTCTTACAACTTTACCGATCTTCGACAGCTTCGATCCTAAGCCAAATCCTTGTGTTCCACGCATCTTTTTGCACCTTTTTCACTCTTTTTACATAGAATTCCACTTTTGATCATTTCACTTCCAAGATTTACCTAATTTTTGCATTTGCATCAAAAACAACTACATACCACGTGAAATCTTTTATATGAAGTATAAAATGACTCTAAACCATATCGTTTTATGATTGAAAATATTGAGATAATAAGTGTAAATATACACTTATCAGCTATGCATGACTTAGATTTCAATTTTTGTTATAGAAAATGATGTGATAACTAGATTAAGGTTTTGTGCAAACTTAGTCTAGGTAATTATGATATAATTAATAATGTTTTACTACATGTGTAAATGCTTTAAATTGAGGGTCATCTACTACTTCACTCGATGAAAAAAAAATCTTTAAATCATGATTGTCTAATGGTATAACGAATCGAAGTGCCCATGATTATTTTGGTAAGGATTGGACTTAGCTGCTTGTTTACTTTAAGGGGGCCTCTCCAACCTAGAAATCTCAATCGGTATGGGGTTTAAGCTTACTAAAGGGACTTTTATTATTAAGTCAATTTCTAGTATGGGAATCGGATTCCACATATGGTTTTACAGCCATAGTTCAAGTTGTTAAATTAAAACTAATAAACATAAGTGGAAGAGCTTAAACATGGATCTTGTTTGTTTTGCATACTATGTGGAGTCTTGGCATAATGGAATGATTATGATGTACCAAACTTGAGCATGATCCCTTAGATTAATTATTTCAAATAGCTCAGAATTATTATTTATCGATGATTACTCGCAATATGGTTATTTGTACCTAATGAGGCACAAGTTTGAAAATTTTGCGAAATTTAAAGAGCTCAAAACCAAAGTAGAGAAACAGCTTGGGAAAAGTATCAAGACCCTTCGATCTGATCGAGGTGGTGGATACTTAAGCCAAGAGTTTCAGGATTATCTAAGGGATAATCGTATTTTATCCCAACGCCACCTCCTCATACACCCTAACACAATGGAGTGTCAAAAAGGAGAAATAGAACCTACTCAATATGGTTTGCTCCATGATGATCCAAGCATAACTCAGCATATCCGTTTGGGTTATGAACTTGAGAGCGTAGTTTATATTCGAAACAGAGTGCCCTCAAAATCAGTTAATCAAACACCAAACGAAATGTGGTATGGTAAGAAACCAGCTCTTTCTCACATGAGAGTCTGAGGATGTCCTACTTATGTAAAGAGGACAAGTTCAGATAAGCTGGGTGCTAAGTTTGATGGGTGTCTATTTGTAGGTTAACCTAAGGAGACTATGGGTTATACCTTTTACAATCCTAAGGAACAAAAGGTACTTATTTCTGAGAATGCTCAATTCCTCAAGAAGGAACACATACTTACGAAGGCTCGTGGAAGAAATCTTGAGTTGATTGCTCAAGAAAATCAATCAGATAATAAACTGATTGATCCTACAACTATTACATATGATAGTGTAAGCATGGAACAACCTATTATAAAATTGACATTGCGTATGGCTATTTCATCACTGATGATAAGCACATATTTCTTATGGAAGATAACGAGCCTAAGACTTACAAGGAAGCAATGAAAGGCTCAGATTCTGATAAATTATTTATATCCATGAAGTTAGGGATGGACTCCATATACAAAAATCAAGTCTGGAACTCAATTGATGCTCCAAGTGGGATTAAGCCCATAGGACGCAAGTGGGTTTTCAAGAAGAAAACTGACATGGATGGTAATGTAATTACCTGTAAGAAAGGCTATTCGCAAAGGGTTATAGTCAGAAAGAAGGTATTGACTATGATTAAACCTTTTCACCAATAGTCATGCTAAAGTCTATTAGGATACTCCTTATCATCACTGCTCATTATGATTATGAGATCCAGCAGATGGATATGAAAACTGCATTCCATAACATAAACCTCGATAGGGATGCATATACGATAAACCCGAAGGATTTACATATCAAGATGGCTCAAAGGTGTGTAAATTGCAAAAGTCTATTTATGGACATAAGCAAGAATCAAAGGAGTTAGAATATTAAGTTTCATGAGACAGTCTAAGAAATTGGTTTTGTTCCAAATGCTAATGAACCTTGTGTATATTGGAAGGTTAATGGGAGTGTGTTCATTTTCCTAGTATTATATGTTTATGACATATTATTAATACGAAATGATGTTCTTTTGCTTCAAATAGTTAAGTCATGGTTGTCAATGAAGTTCTCTATGAAAGACCTTGAAGAAGCAACTTTAAATTGGTATAAAAGTCTACCATGATAGATCTAGGAGGCTGTTAGGTGTTTCTCATAGTACGTACATAGACAAGGTTTTGGTTAGATTTAACCTTGAGGAGTCAAGAAAGGGTAACCTTCTTATGTCTCACGGGATTAACCTTTTTAAATTTGAGTGTCTGAGAACACAAGAGGAGAAACTGTGCATGAATGGAATACCTTATGTTTCAGCAATAGGATCCATCATGTATACTATGGTATGCACTAAACTAGATGTCTCACATGCCTTGAGCGTCACAAGAAGATTTCATTCAGATCCAAGTGAGAAGCATTGGATGACCGTTAAAACTATCCTTAAGTAGTTGCAGAGAATTATGGATATGTTTTTAGTTTATGGAGAAAGTGATCTCTTTGTAAAGGAATACACTGACATGAGTTTTCAATCTGACAGGGACGATTTCAAGTCCCACTCGGGTTATGTGTTTATGTTAAATGGAAGGGTAGTTATTTGAAAAAGTTTCAAACAAGATACAACTGCTGATTCAACCACTGAATCTGAGTATATAGCTACTTCTGAACAAGTTAAGCAAGTTGTCTGACTAAATGGATTTAATGGTGATCTCGGCGTGGTGTTCAGCATAGTAAATCCAATAGTGGTTTATTGTGATAAAAATGGGGCTATTACTTAGGAAAAGGAACCATAGTTTCGTTAGAGAAACATATATGTACTCAGAAAGTATCATCTTATTCTAGAGATAGTTGCTAGAAAATATATATACTTATAAGACATCCATACGGATCAAAATCTAACAGATTGGCTAAGAAAGACATTTACTCAAGTTAAGCATGACCAGCATGTTAACAAGTATGGCATAAGCACATGGGGCAATTTTCTCTAGTGCAAGTGAGAGTTTGTTAGACATGATGTATACCCTAGAGGCAATTAGAGCGATATGCCTTTGTTAGTCACGAAGTTACAAATAGATTTGGATCATTGTTTATCAATACTAGGACATCTTTATTATATATGAATGTTCTTTCTAATTATGTAACTCTTCAATATCATATATGCAATATTATGTATGTATATACATTCATTAATATAATAAGACAAAGTCTGTGACTATTTAATATCGTTAAAGTGCAAGGACATAGTGGAAGTTATGTAAAATGAGAACTGCACACACGTATAATTGTGGAAAGTCTGAATATCCCTCGTTATAGTTTCACTAAGACTAAACATTAAAGAAACGAACAGATAGGCATGTTTAGGCTTACTCCTTATATTGAATCCAAAGCCGTTGATCTCACGATCTGAAGATGGTACCTTGAGTTAACATATGAATTTATTCATATGAATTTATTCAGACAATGCATTTGAGACCGTTATAAGATAGCCACTCAAATATAAATATATACATGTGTTATGTCACATCTTATTATAGTAGCACTATGAGTATCCTCAGATTTGAGATACTGGTTACTTTGTGCCGGAGTTACTATACTTTGGGTCATACTTATTCATACCCTAGTGATCACGATGATACGGGTGATTACTAGTTTAATGACAACCGCTCGTTGGTAAACCGATGAATGTAAGGATTGGGGTGCTCATAAACAACAGCAATTTGCTATAAAATCCTCTGTATTCAATCTCATTATACACTACACCTCATGGAAATAAGATTTTTAGTTCTCGCTTATTTCTGTTTCTTGGTAGAGGCAAAAAAAACTAGAACAAACAATCTTTCTTTAGGTCCACAAAAACAACAAAACATAAAAGAAAACAAATGTTCTGGAATGTGAGCATGGGAAGTCCAAGGATAATCAAGAACTACCAAACTTGGACAGGGCGGATAGAAACAATGTCGAGAATTCCTGGGATGTAGTCTGATCGTCGGCTTTGATGGTCATCTGTGCTTTAGCTGACGACGTGTTGATTTTACATTCTACGAGATAGGTAGCTGATTCTTCAGCTTTCTGAGCAAAGAAGAAAAACTTGAAGTTGGGTGATTGGCCACCCGATGCTATGCATTGAATGGAATGACCTTGCATGTGTCGAAGAAGGGCTTGAGGTGTTGTCAACGCTGCAGCTCCTTGGGGACTTATTGAATTCTCCTGCAAATTATACAACAAATGAGTTGGATGAAAATGATAAATTGTTTTTAATGGAGTTCCGATATGATGCCGTTCAACAAAATTCAGCGAAATCCTCATGGTCGACTATGGATGACTGTACATATATAAACTCACTAACTGGACACATCATGGTAAACAAGCATCTGCATCGTTATATGTTTTAACATGACATGTCCAATTAATGGGTTCATATAGAGCTAAAGCCATCACCCCAGCAAGAAGAATTTTTGTGAATATGATCTAACGTAGTTGGATCAAGTACAGGTGCACATAAATGTGAAACTATACAACTATCAATGGCTGTGGTAAAACCATAGTTGTTACGGGCGCAAGAAACCCGAGGCAGATTCATACAAAAAAATGTAGTAAACTATTAATTACTACCTTGAACAGATCTAAATTGCAATAAATAGTAAAAAAACTACTCATAATCACACTCTACACTCCATCTAACTATTTATAATAAACCCTTGAAAAAGTAAAATATGGATAATAAGTTCATTAACTAACTGACTAACAGAGTTACCAAATTTAATTTGAATTGTAGACTCCACAGATAAGCTAACACATAAACTTGAACTTAATTCTAATTGCTAGTCACTATCAGCGCATGTTTCATATCTAACATTTCATTCTCATCATCTTTATACTCATCTTCTACAAAGTCCTCTTCTTCATAGAAAGAAGGCCTAATACATCAACACCTCCCTAAAGTTGGCTCAGAAAACTGGATGCCACTCTCAACTTTCAAAAGAACCAGTTACCCCCTTAACTTGGCAAAAAAACCCGGTTACCCCCCTTAACTTGGCAAAAATGCACCAATTAGCCCCCTCAACGCCACGTGTAGAATCTAGTTGGTTTGACTTTTCAAAGATGTCATTTTTCTGATTTTTCTATCTCCAATCAGAAGTTAACACGTGGCATTAAGGGGGCAAACTGGTGCCTTTTTACCATGTTAAGGGGGTAACCAATCCTTTTTGCCAAGTTAAGGGTGGTGACTGGTTCTTTTGAAAGTTGAGGGTGGCATCCGGTTTTCTGAACCAACTTTAGGGGAGTGTTGATGTATTTAGCCTAAAAAGAATGAAGCAACATGTTCAATACTAGATGATACACTACTATATCATTTCCCCTTACTCCACTAGAAAAAATGATGAAATATATCATTCCTTTCCATCATAGTATCTAATGAAATATATATTGCTTCTTTAATCTTATTTTTCATTTTTTGACTAATACATTGTTATATTATATTGGTCAAAAATCATATATTTGCACAATACGAAAATCAACATTAAAATCCTTCTTTTTACACAGAGGCGCGCGCCTGCTGAACTGAGCCTTGCCTGTCCCTCCACAAGACGCCGGCACTTGTGCTTCGAGCACCTTGCTCCTGAGGTGCGCCCGTAACAACTAAGTGTAAAACTATCCCTTAAAATCAAAGACCTATCTATGCATGTGACCCCAATTTTATTCATTTTGTTTCAGATAATACGATGCTAAAAACTATTAGTTTAAAATGACATCATAGTCTCAAAGCAAACCTGTGATATAGATATGGGAAGTTGTCGCCATTTTTGCTGGAAAGTGGCAGGATCGAGAACAGCTCTGGCATTAAGCTTCAGAGAGGGAGGTGAAGGCGAAGGTGAAGGTGCTACTGGTACACCAAGACCAAGTAAATCATCAATGGCAAAGCTACCAGAAGGAGAGTGGGCAGGTGCTGCAAGGTTTGAAATCAAGGACTCTGGTTGTGATTGAGATGAAGGAGCAGACAAAGATGAGGCATCAATTAGAGGCACAGTGTATGCAGAACCATTATTTGTGGCCCCTTTACTTTCTTCCTTCTCTGAAGTGCTTAACAGCAGATCCTTGTCATTTTCCTCGACCCTTGTTACTGGAACAATATCGCTTGCAGCCTCTGCTCCAATCGATAAACTCCCAAGTTCATCTGAAAATTCAAAGGCTCCCCTGTGCTCTTTATCGGTGAACATGTAAGATGGCTGCACCAATTTAAATAGTGGCTCGATTAGATCAAACCATATTATTCGAGTCTTGAATGCTAGCCCAATGAAAATTAATTATAACAACAATAATACTAATATAACAAACCACGCCAGTTCAATTGTGATATATCAAGAATATCCATTCCAATCAAATATGTATTCCGGAGAATAATTGAAAAGAAAATGAAGTCTTTGAAGGGAAACTGCCGGATATTAAAACAACCACCATAGTAGTAGTCAAGGAGCTAAGCGCACCAAAGGCGACAGGGGGTCCTGTTGCCTAAGCACGAGGCAAAGGCGAAGGCGCACAAAAAGCGCAAACACGCATGAACTAAAAAAAATTAAATTAAAATTATTTTCACTTAACTTGAAAGAAAATTCAAAGTTCATAATGATAAAACTAGTTCCTATCATATCAAAGTTCACTAATAAAACTAATTCCTATCAATTCAAAGTTCACTAATAAAACTAATTCCTATCAAT
>CATIWQ010175944.1:0-12371 GCA_949673415.1 Euphorbia schlechtendalii | reverse complement strand
CTATTAATTATATCGAGGAGAAGCTCCGACATATAACTGGCTGGCACTGATAACTTAAATGGCGTAAAATTTGCCCCACGCACTTTTGAAAAATCAAAAGTCTTCTTTCAGCAGCTTCTTTCTTCTCCTCTTAACAAACCTGCCATTAGTAATTCACACTTTCTGTCGCTCAAGTTATGAAAAGTCCACACTCGGTCTACGGTGGCCGGAATTCCGGGTCCGGCACATGGTCAACGCCTGAACGCTCCCAGAACTCGCCGACTTCCTTGTACTCTGACGCCTCGACCATCAAGAAGCGGAACTTGTTAGGCTCCGCTGCAAAATCAGTGGCCGGAGTGTTCGCGGCTTGCTTCATGCCGCCGGAGACGACCAGCTCTAAGAACTTTGTAGACTCGGACGAGTTCAAACCTTCCTCTGGTAAATCACTTGAGCGTTATTAATAATTTGACTTAAAGCAACGAGTTACTCTCTTCTTTTTTTCGTTTTGTTTCAGGTTTGTTTGGTAGGTGAATTTTAAATTAGCAATTCTCATGTACTAGGTTGATCCAGGACAAAGATCGTACTCCTTAGATATTTGCTTTTGTCGTTTTTAATCTGGACAATTTTGTGCATTGTAGTTATGATTCTTCGTGCATTCTCTTTGTAATCATATTGCTAGATCAGATCTTTGTTATTTCCGAATTACTTCAGGAATCTTTCCTCCGTGTTCAATTAATTAGCAAAAAATCAATTTATTCTGAATATTTTTTATATCAGTTGACTCTGGAACTAGCAGAGACGGAAGAAGAGTTTCTGGTCTAGGTATCTATGGAAGTCCACACAATTCTAGGCATGGAGCAGAGCCAGGGAACAAAAACTTCACCATGGATGAAATCTTCAAAATCACAAAGAACTTTTCTCCAACATTCAAGATTGGACAAGGTGGCTTTGGTACAGTCTATAGAGGGCAACTTAAAGACGGAACTATTGTTGCAATCAAACGTGCCAAGAAGGTTAGTCCTCGACTGTGAAATCTCCACAATTTTGGTTCCTCCTGCTTCAGTTCTCAAATTACAGAGGTATATTGACTGAGCTTTTTCTACAGAGTGTATATGACAAGCATTTAGGTGCAGAATTTCAGACTGAGATTCAAACCCTAGCACAGGTGGAGCATTTGAATCTAGTGAAGCTGTATGGGTTCTTGGAACAGGGAGATGAAAGAATTATTATCGTGGAGTTTGTTCCAAATGGGACTCTTAGGGAACATTTGGAATGTCAGTTCTTTCTGTTTAAATTTTCTATCACCTGCTTCCTCATTCTTCTTTTCTTTTCTAATTTGATTGTCTGACTTGAGCAGCAAATCTATGTAGGTATTCATGGAACTGTTCTTACTCTTGCTTTGCGTCTAGATATTGCAATCGATGTGGCTCATGCTGTCACATATCTTCACACATACGCAGGTACCTCCTCATTGTAGTCGAATACCAGTTCGATACTGATCATTTTCCCAATTAAGTTTTGCCTCAAGATGAATGATAATAAAGTTGGTTTTCGCTTACACAAATTCTGATGTGAACTATAAGTATGTAACTGGACTATTCATTTGGTTTTTACAGATCGCCCAATTATTCACCGGGATATAAAGTCATCAAACATTCTCCTCACTGAAAATTTTCGAGCTAAGGTAACTGATTTCGGTTTCGCAAGATTAGCAGCTGATGTTGAGTCAGGTGCTACCCATGTCTCTACTCAAGTTAAGGGAACTGCTGGCTACTTGGACCCAGAATACCTCAAGACCTATCAACTGACTGAGAAGAGTGATGTCTATTCGTTTGGTGTTTTACTTGTCGAACTGGTAACAGGAAGGCGACCGATTGAACCAAGAAAAGAACTCAAGGAGCGATTAACAGCAAGATGGGTATGGTTTTGCTCTCTTTCAATCTTAGCATTCCATTATGCACTTCCTTTACAATCTTCAAGGGAGGAGAAAACTTAAATATCGATTCATTACTTTCCCATTATCATATGTTTTACTATTTCTGTTGTGACTGACTTGTGACAAGCACAGGCTATAAAAAAGTTTGCTGATGGAGAGGCACTTACGGTGTTGGACCCAAAACTGGAACGCAGTGCTGCAAATAACTTGCTCCTTGAGAAGATTCTTGAGTTAGCGTTGCGGTGTTTGGCCCCTCGCAGACACAGTCGGCCCAGCATGAAGAAATGTGTAGAGATACTTTGGGGCATGCGTAAGGATTACAACGACTTATCAGGCTCTGATATGTGTTCAGTTTCCTCAAACTCGAGGAGCAATTCTGTGAGGGAAGATTAAGGTAATATGATTGGTAATACATGAAATTTATATGAATGTAGTTGCTGTTCTGCTGCAACTAAATTAAGGATAGTTGTGCAGGTTAAGCTTAAAGAGGCAAGAGATTCCATAGAATTACCATATATAGCAGCTTGAACTAAGATTCTGCTATATATGCCTCTGTCGCTAAACCCCCTAGTATATGGGATTTGGTCAAGTGTGGAGAAATTCTTACCTTCTATATTGCGTTCCAACTCATTTTTTAGCTTAACAAATGCTGTATATTAACAGTATATAACAAAGTTTGGTAATTGTATGAAAATCGTGTCTTTCTTTTTCGCGTTTGAAGAGAACAGGAACACACAATTGGGCTAAATTCAAACGAACATATTTTTGTAAACATAAGTTTAAATATTAAATAGTTTCTGTTATGTTTTGTGTAATATTCTCTTTTTCTCAAATCTCAAACAAATTAGCCGGATATATTAACATTGATGTACTATTGTTACAATTGCTAGATCTATTCTACTTTTCTTGTATAGTAATTGCCACTCAGTTGTTTAGAACAAATTAAAATCATACCTAGAATCAAGTTATTTACTTGTAACATTTTCTTTTTAACTTTTGTTATTTCCGAAACATAAATATATATGTAGCTCAAATTTAATAATTAAGCTAACCCACATCCTTCAGTTGCATCTGAATAACTAGTATTCTTTTGAACAATTAAACAACTTTAGTTTATGATATTAGTCACAATCAAGTTTTTTCATATGAAGTTGCAAAAGCTTAATATATTGAGTTGAATTTCAAAAGATTTCTTTGTTAAAATTCTTATTAAATTAGGTGCTAAGTTTATGGTATAAATTGGTAACTGGACTGGACCAAAGTTTGAATTGGTTTTCTAAAATGTAAAACGTCAACAAAGAAGGGCAAAATAGTTGGATGGAATCCCAACATTTGGAATTGAGCAATTGCAAAATGTTTTGCATAAAATGACGGTGAGAGTAACATTTTCTTTCTCTCATAATATGAATTTTGTTAAGAACAACGTATAATGGAGCCAGCCAATTATTGAAATTATCAACTTGTCTTTATGATTATATATTTCATAATTTTATACTTCTTACTATAACTGATTTGTTATAAACGAGGAGGAAAAATAAAAAGCGAATGTCTGTACCTCATCAGCCGTAGGATTAGCCAACTAAAGAATACAATTATACACGCGGCGTCAATCGAGGTAGCCGTTGCTAAAGTAAACTTATAGAAACGGATACATCGAATAACTCCTCGGCTCCCACTTTCTATCTGCTAACTCCTCTTTGGTATAGTCGTCTCGCTCGCTATCTATCTGTCTGTACAACGGTTTGGTTAATGAAAAAAAAAACAAAAAGAATCTGTTAATAGGTAATCGGAGTTTCGGTGAATTGGCGAGAAGATGACGGTGATCGATTTGATAACGAGAGTCGACGCGATTTGCAAGAAATACGACAAATACGACGTTGATAAGCAAAAAGATCTTCTTAACGTCGCCGGCGATGATGCTTTTGCTCGGCTCTACGGCGTTGTTGAGGCTGACCTTGATGCTGTTGTGCAAGTAATTATCCTCTCTTTAAAGTTTCTTTTTTGGTTTCTCTGAGATTAGAAAGGAGTAGAAAGTTTTAGTTCTGAAATTGGAACGAAAAATTGTTGTAGAAATCGGAGTCGGCAGCAGCGGAGAAAAATAGGGCTACAGTTATTGCTATAAATGCCGAGATACGAAGAACTAAGGCTCGATTGCTGGAGGAAATTCCCAAATTACAGAGACTTGCCTACAAAAAGGTCCGTTTTAGCAAATTTCACCCCTCAATTTTTTTAGATTATTTGGATTGCTATTCTGGAATTGAAATTTTTTTAATTTCGCAGTAAAAACTAGAAAAGAGCAGTTGATTAGTTAAAATTACTCCGTTCAATTCTCTATTCTAGGTCAAAGGACTTTCAAGAGAAGAGCATGAGGCCCGCAGTGATTTAGTTTCTGCACTTAAAGAAAGGATTGAAGAAGTACCAGATGGAAGTACGGGGCCAGTTAGACAAACTAGTGATTGGGCACCTTCCACATCTCATACTGGAATCAAATTTGATTCCACTTACGGTAATTTAGCAATTTTGTTAATGCTGATTATTCATTTCGATTATACCATTTTCTTTCTTATGAATATGTCTCTTACCATTATCTCTGAATGGTTTTTTTTTTTTTGTGGAATTAGATGGTAAATTTGATAACGAATATTTTCAACCAACTGAAGAGTCAGATCGTTTTAGGCAGGAGTATGAGATGCGTAGAGTGAAACAGGCAAGCTTGTGCATTTTGTTTTTGTTTTCTTCTAGAGTCTTTTCTGGGTAGTGTTTTTAATTATTTGTTCAAGTAATAATGTTTGCCATGGTGCAGGATCAAGGCTTGGATGTCATAGCAGAAGGATTGGACACACTAAAAAACATGGCCCATGACATGAATGAGGTCTCACTATGTTTTCAAATTTCTATGTTCAGGTTCTAACTATTGCTGTTGAATACCGTCATCTTTTTTGTTAAGTCTGATGTAAAATTGTCTGCAGGAAATGGACAGACAAGAGCCCTTGATGGATGAAATAGATGACAAGGTTCTTTTTGGTTTTACTTATGGTGCTATTAGCGTGAATTTTTAGTGGGAAGATGTCTGGGAGAACGAATTTCCAAAATATGCATATGTGCTTGAGCCTTCTCCTTTTGTTTTGTCTCTTTTGAAGTTCATATTCTGACATTCTTGCAGGTTGACAAAGCAACATCGGACCTCAAAAGTACCAATGTCAGACTTAAGGATACTGTCAATCAGGTAAATACATATAGCATGAATATATGAAACTGGGTGGAGTTTTATTTACATTTACTCCTCACATTCATGTTTTCCATCCTCGTATAGTGATGATAATGTTTTGGCTCTTCTTATAGCTGAGGTCCAGTCGCAACTTTTGCATAGACATCATCCTCCTGATTATAATTTTAGGCATCGCAGCTTATTTATACAAGTAAGTTTCTTGTCTTGAGTGAAGCATGAAGATTATTCCATATCATCTATAGAACTGTTATGGATCATTGTAAAGTAATTGCTTGATTGAGTAGGATTAGATTGTCGATAATGTAGATGGAAATAGTGGAAACTACAGTTAATGTTGCGAACTGACAGTATTAATAGATTTGCTCTACCAAGTGATTGGTTTGAATTTGATGAAGTGACAAAAAATCTTCAGTTTCACTGTTACACTGGACTTCACCAAATTTTTACTATGGTTATTATGTCTCTGTCTGTGATGAAATCTAAAATGATTTGACTCTGTCCAACTGCTGTTTGTTCAGAAGTCGGTCTTGTTCTTTTGGTTGCTGTGCTGTAACAAGTTCAACAAACTAGTAAATCACACGTAATTTTTAAATTAAATGTCCCTTTAATTTGAGAAGTAAATACAGAATGCCATCAAACTCTAAGCATGCAAACTTGTTGCAAATTGAAATCTCTGCATGTCCTCTTGCAGCGTGTTGAAGTGAAGCATCTCTGCAATCAATCTCGGCAACTACACAGTTTTCTTTTGACGAGTTGTTCACCGTGTAAAGATTGTGAATCCTCATGTCTTTAGTTCGACCACTGAGTTACCACCTGAATGTCATATTGGTAAGCCGCTTTGTACATTACAACATCACTGCTATTGACTTATGGATTCATCCAATTTCTGAATGATGTTCATCACGTGTGATATTATTTTGATTCTTGAAACTATGCAAATGGCAAGCGTGTTCTTGTAGATTTTCATGTATATTAATTTTTTCCATTACACCATTCCTTTTGCAAGTGGGGAAAATTATATTAAGGACTAGGTCCAAAGGACCGGATCCGTGCATGTTTCCCATCTGTCCCAAAAATGAATATAATAATAGAAAAGTAAAAATATAAATTGATTCTTGGACACATGGCAGGTATGCACGGTTCCGGTTCTCTGTACCTAGTCCTTAATATAATTTCCCTTGCAAGTAATTGTATCTATTCACCTGGCTAACTGGCTAATCAGAAAGAGACACATAAGCAATACATGCCTACGTGTTTCTTAGGAGAAGTTTCTTCTTTTTTTTCCAATTTATGTAAAGCAACGAAACAGCAGGGAAAGTAACTGTTAGAGCATATCCAACCTTATTCCTCATTTTCCAATCTCTAAAAATCCATTTTGCAGGATCTAGCATGTTTTTGCTATATCTTTATTCCTCATATATCAATTTCTCAAATAAATTTCTTAAAAATAATATTTATTTATGATCATTATAGCAATTCTGTATATAAATATAAAATTAATTAATAAATTATAAAAATATAAAAAATAATAAAAATAATTATCTTATATTTATTTCCTAAAATAAGGATTCCATATATAATGAACCTTCATTTTAAAAGGAGAATGGTTAGTTTATGATACTATTCATTTTCATTTTTCATATTACCAAATTCATTATTACAGGGAAAGATTGGATTTGCTTTCCACTGACATGTGAATGTGAAACGTGGCATGGTTTGTCTGATAGATTCGCGCATAAATTAGCACTTACAGTGCAACAATAATACAATAATTATTTTCTGGGTATCTAACAATAATTCAGTAAAGATTACCTACTAATTCAAGTTGATTTTTCGTAAAATTCCATTCATAAATTAGCATGAACCGAGCAATAGTATTTCAATAATTAATTTTTTGGGTATTAAACAGTAATTCAGTAAATACTACTTTATGGTATTAGGACAGGTTCAAGAATTTTGGTTAATTTTTTGAAAAGTTGTATTTTCAAGCTTTTTCGTTATTCTGTTCTGAAAAGTTTTGAAAATCAATAGCTAATAGTTCCTAATTAATATTAAGAGTTAAATCTTTTTTTCAAAGTCAAAATACTGTTCTGTTAATAGTTATAAGTACAAGTTTTCGTGACAACAACTCTGACAGTAACTTCGGACACTTAGATTTTGTAATTTTGGTAATTTGCCGAGTTGAAAAGAGTTAAAAAGGAAAAAGTCTGCAAGGCGATACTAACGTGAATGTCATGTAAATTGAAGGAAAAAAAGATGTCTCTTTACCATGTGATTGAGAGTTAAAACTAAAAGTTATAGTTTGGAACCTACAAAACCGTCGATCATAATTTCAATCTAATTTTAAGGTTATATAATTGATGTCTTGCTTTTCTGATTGTGTTTCCATAAGAATTTTCGTCGTCTCAAAATCATGAGAACAATAAATAAAACTTGTATTCACGTACACCTTCCGCCATGTGAATACCTTGAGACATAGATTTCTATGCGTTTGAGAGATGTCTTGGGCAAGATACAGTGTATATTTGGTAATATAAAATTTGCTTATAGTCCATTGCAATTAGTTATATATGCAATACAATAACCACTAAGGTGATAATCACATTATAAAGAAAGTGTCTGGTTATGTGTTGTATACGCACAATCATCATGTTGGCGAGATGCTCTTTACTTATTCAAATACATATGGGTGATAATACATTTTCTGTGCAAGATCAGCGTGGACGATTTTATGAAATATATCTGATATAATGAATACGATTAACAAAAAATAGAATATGAATGTGACCTGTGTACAATTTAACTTCCCTTCATGTTGAAGTTACTTTGTTATTTAATTATAGGAGATGATGATATTGAACTTACGACTTCTCCTTCACATGGACTCATCGTTTCTATCAAGTCCTACAGAGTACGTAAATAAATTCCCATATCTGTACAAAAAACTAACAATTTTTATTTACTGTACACCATGCAAAAAGTCCAGGCTTTTAATAAATTTTCAATTCTATATTTCAATATATACATGTTAATGCCAACTTCTTTAAAGAGGTAATATTCCTAGAATATTCATCGGTTGAAGAGTGTTGAGCTTGATAGTTTGAGTGAGCATACAAGTGAACTTGTGTAATTGTGTTAATGTCTAATCTTCATCATGTATATATCAGTCTTTAGTATTGTTTATTTCCGGATGTGGAATAATCTAACATCTCCGACACTCCCCTTCAAGTACAACCAGGTCTGGACGGTTGTCACTTGCCAAACATACCTTGACTAATATTCCTGAAAACCCAAGCTCATCAATGGTTCTAATCTTCTCCGCTAGCTCAAACTTCACCTGGACATTAAACACAAACATATGATCTTTTAACAATCAGGTCATTCTCTCGCTATGCTACAATGTAGAGAATCTACGGGTCTAGATAATGTAAATGAGCTCAACCCAAAGAGTATTGAGCTACTGCTAACAAAACAAAACTTATTCTACAGCAAAATTACAATTATCTCTTAAATATACAAATTACAATAATAATTAGCAATCAAGCCATTCTTGTTTAACTACAATGAATATAAAAATCCTTTGAACTACATAAATTACCATGTTATCTTAACATGAACCGTACCATACATTTTCAGACTTGTTAGACATTTTCCACAATTTTTTAATATTCTCTATGCATTGTTTTGATTGATGAATAACTTATTGTACAAGATGGAAGTTAAAAAGAAAATACACCCTTTTTTTTTAATCATAAATTTTATCTATTCAATTCATCTATATTAATCATGCATGTCGATAATTTTAATCTTAAGGAACCATGCTAGAATAACACGAGGGCAACTATAATGATAGTTGGGTTTTTCAATGGGTAAATGTCTTGATAGGTAAACAAGCACTATTTGAATCTTATGTCGCTGGTGGCACAACCCCAATCTCAAGATAAACTATATATGATTAAGTGGTCACTAATATCAATCTTCCATATAATCGTAAGATTCTTAGTTAAATAAGTTATTTAATCTAACTCTATATCATTATAGAGTGCCCCCACTTAACAGCCGATTAAAGGGTCTACGCAACCCGTTAAAGAAAATTATAAAAAAGGAATTTCAACATAACAAAAAGAAAACAATTAAATGACAGAAGTAACCTTGGACTCTGAAACAGTTGACTTATACAATATTAAAGTCTGCTTGAGATGCACCCTAAACTTTCTCCTGCTGTCTAAAAACAATCCAATCTCACTCGAAGACAAAACATCGTATAGAGCTTCATCTCCTTCTTCGTTTGAGTTCTAACCCTAATAATTAAATTGTACCAAACCACATAATCACTTATCAGCAGACGAATTTGGTTTCAAAAACCCTAATTTCAGTTCACATAAGGGATTTTAAGGATCTAGCTTTCACTGGTTTCCTCGTTCTCTTTTTCCCGCTGTCGCAATTTTTATCATTGTTCATGTCATCATAGTCGTCTTCATCGTCCTCCAGATAATCAAGATCTTCAAATTGATGAACTGAAGATGGAGGAGAATACGACGTCGTATTACGCTTCCCACCATCAATTTCTGCGCTTCTGTTTATTATCCCTCCTCCGCCTCTTCTCTTCCCCCACAGCGGCCCAAACCCAGAATAGTAATAGAATTCATATGGATTCCCAGCTGAATTCGTACCTTTCTTCGCTGCTTTGGCCTGCCCACGACGGCCGGAACTGGAAGCCTGAGTTTTCTCCGGTTTCTTCGTTGAAATGATAGACGATTTCATCGAGGTCAAATGATGGTCGCACATTGATTGACCTTGTTTCGTCTCGTTCTTACAATGCCATCCTTTCCCGTCTCTCTTCTTGCAGCACTGAGTTTTCTCCTCGCCATTATCGTCCACTGCTTTCTTCTTATTCTTCATCTCTTCTTCCTCGTCCTCCATTATCGAATGGAAGCTGCTGCTGCGGGTTATTTAATACACTATTTAACAACTCTAACACTAACTAACATTTCATGATTGAAACCGATCGCAAATTTTGAACACAATCTCCCGCTATTTCAAGAACCCTAATATTACGATACAGAAGAGAAAACACAATAGGAGATTCAATTGAGTTACCTCTCCACAGCACCAGCATCTCCTAAGCTACCATTTCCATTGAAGCTATCTTCGCCTTCCAACTGGTAGAGAAATAACAAACTCACAATAACCGTACCAAAAGATAATACAAGGAAATGAAGGACAGCGATTAACCTAATTAACCATTCCGAGGTAGATACACGACGAAACCTTAATAAATTAGGGTTTAAATGCAGCCCAAGGATTGCATTATGTAAAAACCCTACAAGGAGGGAGAAAAAATTGGGGAGGGTTTTTTTAGCAGATCTGCTTAGATAAGAAAGACGAAGCAGTGAACTAACCTGGAGATGAATTAGAGAAGACGGAAAGGCCTCCTGAGAGAAAGCAATCACATCCCATGGCGACTGGTTGAGCTGGCACACGTGTGTCTGGGGCGGCTCAGCTTGCGAGAACATGAGGGAGGAGAGGTTCGCGTTCTTCCGAATCCTCATTTTTAGGATAGATATGAAATGGATGATCGAAACTAGGCGAGTTGAATAAAATTTCGCTGGTTTAAGGATGAATCTTTTGGCTTCCGGAGAAGGAGGAAGAGGAAGAAGAGAGGACCGGTGGCGGTTTCCGGTTTGTATTTTGTAATTTGCAGATCTCACACAACTCGATAATAAGAGGGATTGTTTGTTAACTTTCTGTTGCTTTCTATGGCTTGCTGTATATGTGTCTCTCTCTTTATTTTCATTTATAAATGGACCATCTTGTCCTTGGGCACTTTTGTCATTTACTGTGTATGGTTTTTGAAGGGAAACAACGAAAAAAGAAAACTCTGTGTGTTACACGTCATGATAGTTGTCCCAAATATTAATTTTTAAAGCTACGGCACTATGCAGTTATCACCTACATCACTTCCAATATTTCACATCATAAGCCCACCACTTTAAGTAATATTAGCCTCTTTGCATCTGTAAAAAAATTGGTTCTTATCATTTTAATTTTTTAATTCTATCAAATATTTCTGTGAATTTATTTAAAATGCATCTGTTCATTCTCTTAAAGTCATGTATCACCTTTTAATAAGAGTGAAAAAATCAGAATAATGATATTTTTTAAAAGTCAACCAATAGTAAATAGACACGTGGCAATGATGGGATAAAGTGACATGTTTTCAACAAGTATATGAGATTATCTATCACATTTCAATGTTCAGATTAGCAATAACTTATTTTGAACATGTTCATGAGGTTGTAAATGCATTAAGCTTAAATGTTGTTTTGTCTATTCTCTCCATTAGATCAAGACATTACTCATCCATTCTATGATTACAACAGCAAAGTAATAATTACTTAAAAGTGACTATAGAAAACCGTGGGGAAATATGTTTATATACTTGTCATATACCTGTATTCTTTATTTGAGTAATAATTTCTACAAGGAAAATAAAGAAGTGAATTATAACGTTGTATTTCTTAAGTTTGCTAGTGAAAGCTTTGATGGTTAATTTTAAGCTCTAATGCCCCCACATTTAAAAGAAAGTTAATAGTAAACTATATGTTGTTATGATATTGTGTATGAAATGTGATAGAGACTCTGACACTTGAGAGTACATAATGCAATAGCGATTAAGAAGATGATGGTATCATTTTAAGGTGTG
The DNA here is from genome assembly GCA_949673415.1 of Euphorbia schlechtendalii. Lineage (NCBI taxonomy): Eukaryota > Viridiplantae > Streptophyta > Magnoliopsida > Malpighiales > Euphorbiaceae > Euphorbia > Euphorbia schlechtendalii. The sequence continues at coordinate 521 of CATIWQ010175944.1, read as the reverse complement.
GGTTGCTACTAGGATTTGAATTTTTAAAATGTAGTAAAATTTAATTAATCTTAATCATTATTTAAAAAATTTAAATACTTAGAATTGAACGTATTGTAAGTTTCAATGAATAACGAAATTAAGGGTCTGTTTGGGATTGCTGAAAAGTTTCATTTATAAAATTTTAATAAAATTACATATTTTTAAATTTGGTAAAAGATTATAACTCTTAATATAAATTAATTGAAAATTGTTTGCTATTGAATTCCAGAACTTCTCAGGATGGTATACTGAAAACATTTGAAAATAAAACTTTTAAAAAATCAGTATGAAAAAGCAATATGATCCTCAATCTCTAACAATAAAAAAGCAATGTCACAGAAAATGAAACTTTTTCCTAAGATGGGAAGAGACAGTTCTTAGGTTTGTTAGTAGAGCATGAAACATATTATATGCTAGAGGCTAACTAAACAAATCATATAATGAGAATACGTTATTGCTATTTATCATTAATTTGCAAACAATGTTATATACGGGCTACC
>CATIWQ010175923.1:0-13307 GCA_949673415.1 Euphorbia schlechtendalii | reverse complement strand
CAAGTACACTTATACAACAATCGCTCTAGAATATAGAGAAATCTAGTGATCGAAACAAGGATTCGAATCACTTAAACATTTTCTCGCTAACACTTTATGAACGTAGAGAATTCTCTATCTATACACACACTATATTTCTCTCATGCACTCTGATATTTTCCCTCTGTCTCATTGCACGAAATTGTAAGGTTTGGGGCCCTATTTATAGAGTTTGAAGTGTTTTCTCTATCCAAACGAAGAGTCGTGTCCATTGGTGAATGATCGCATCACTCATGATTGGTTGACTTCTGATAACTTGGAGAGCTTAGTGGATTGCAACACCTGAACTTGCAAAATAACAATTTATCAGGTTCATTCCCTATAAGTATTTTTTAGAATTTTATCTTTTTAGCTGACCTGAATGTTGCCAACAACTCATTTTCTAGCCCAACTTCACATGAAACCGGTAATCTAAAAATGCTCACATACCTATACCTATGGGGTAACTCATTTTCTGGCCAGTTACCCCCAGAAATCATGTCTCTTTCATTAATTAAAACCCTCTCTGCATCTGAGTGTCCAATCACAAGCTCGTTGCCTGAAGGTATATCAGAATTGATGTCACTCACTGAGCTTGACCTTTTAAATAAATATCCCTTTGAAGTATTCAATTCCTTCATTCATAGGGAAATTATACAACTTGTCGATATTGAACTTGGAATCTACTGAGCTTCATGGCTCCATTCCTACTGAGCATGGTCAGTGCAAAAGCTTGACTTTACTATTTCTTCATTCAATTCCCTTTCTGGATCAAAGCCAGAAAAGCTTTCCAAGCTACCACTTGTTACTTTTTCTGCTCAAAATAACAAGCTTTCTTGTCCATTGCCATCTTAGCTCGAAAGATGGAATCTAATTGAATCACTATCGCTTGATAACAATGAGTTTTCGGGGGAAATACCACCTGAAATAGGGAATTGTCTGGGGTTGACAAAATAAATTTTGAGTAACAATAACTTGAGCAGGCAGATACCGGACATAATATGTGCTTTGGGATCAATCACATAGATTGATCTCAGAGGAAACAAGTTGCATAGTTTGCTTGATGGTTTATTTTCAAAGTGCTTAAATTTGACGATGTTAGATCTCGGGGCTAATCAGATTCATGGACCCGTACCTCACTACTTGGGAGAGCGGCCTAATTTGATCAGCCTTCAGCTCGAAAATAACAGTTTGTTGGGTTCGATTCCATTTAATATATGGTGATCTAATTTGATGGAATTTATGTTTTGATGGATTCAAAGAAATAGATTAGAGCAGAAGTAATAAAGGTCATTGATAGCACTATGAAGAGGGATAATGATGATAACTTTGCCTATAAGAATGAGCTGACAGATGACATATCAGATGAGCTAACAAAGAGCATTGCTGGTCTAGCTAAGGTCATTGAAGAAGCTAAAGACACAATCATCGCAAGACAAAGTGATCAGTCCAATGTCTTGCATAAAATTGTTGATTCAATGAGCACCAAACTTGCAAATATCTCTCTTTGCTCCTTCTGCACTCGTGACAGTGAGATTGTGCTATATCTTCAGCATTTGACAAATGGACTTAACACGTAAAAGGCTGCAAGGTTGATTCACCAGATTCTTCCTCCTCTTCAAAGCAATGATGTTGTTGCAACGCTTAGCACTTAATGAGGACAAGATTGTTGCTCAACTTATTGGTGCTGAGTGGAGGGAGAAGGATAAACACAACTTCAAAGATACATGAGAAAGGCAGATCACTCTAGCATCTACTTCAATAACCATGGAGATTGATCCTAGGATCAGGACTCAAATAAGCCAGAAGACTATCAAGTTGTGAAGATCAAGTAGTATAGCTTAGACTAGACTAGCTATTTTTTGTTTTGTCATCTGATTGAAATTCATAAACTCTGTAACTCTTCATGATAATGAAAAATTTTTATTGTTCTTGTTCTGAGTACAACTATTCATTGTACTATCTTCTTATAACAAGAGGTTATGTTTAGGTCGAAAAAATCAGTTTCCTTGACACAGAATTTATCCATACAAAAAATTATCTTAGGATACAATAATCGACGTTAGGTGAACATGACTGAGTGTAAATACTATCAGAAAATGACTCAAATTTTGAAACTTAAAGATTAAAGCTGAACTTAATTTTAAGATGATGGATGAGGAATTCAAAACTATTTTTAACTGCATTTTCTATATTCATTACTCAAAAATATATAACCAAAAGAATGAGTTATAATAATGCAATGTTAATTGCATTTCTGCCAATTGCAATTGCAACGGGTTATTGTGACACTAAATAATTAAAGTTATGATCTTATTTTGTCATTAACTCATCTAACCACAAATATTGTTTTCTTTTACTCAATTAATTACCACAAGTTCAATTTTTCAATTAATTTCAGCAAGTTTTAACTCTTCTAACGGTTAAAATTGGGGAATTGAAGAATTAGAGGTTAACTCCCCCTGCTTGTATTGCATCGCTTTCTTAATTTATCAATCCTCTTTCTTAAAAAAATAGTTTCTAAAAGAGAACTTATGTAGTTGGGGGTTTTATTGCAATAATTTTCTCTGAATTGAAAGTATTTGGCAAGATTATCCTCTTAGAAAGTTCTTCTACCTGTAACTTTTGATGCTCAATAAATGATTATGCTCGTAATTTTTGTAGATCACCGGTAATGGCGTTTATTCATCATTTTATCTGGTTCATGGTTCTTCCTCTAATCATCATTTCGTTGCCTAGTGATGTTAATGGAGATGAACAAGAAATGCTTCTTTCTCTCAATTACTCGTTCAACCAATCGGAGTTTTTCAAAAGTGGAATGAGTCAGTTCCTTATTGCCATTAGGATCGAGTTGGTTGCGAGTATGGCCAAGTCGGGTCTCTCCATCTTAGGGGTTTGTTACTTGAAGGTCAAATTCCACCCTCTTTGCTTTTTTAGGCTTCCTATTCTCGATATTAATCAAATGCATTGTCTAGTGAAATTTATCATTAAATTTCCAATTTAAAGCACTTGAAACATCTCAGATTGAATGAGAATAAGCTATCTGGAAATATCCCCACTGAAATCAGTGAGTTGACTCAACCATAAACCATCATCCTCGGTTCTAACTTTTTTGGTGGGAAAATCCATCTAGACCTTGGCAAGCTTTCTCAACTTGATACTTTTGATCTTTTCGATAATGCACTCTATAGAGAAGTACCTGCTGAACTTGGAGAGCTTAGTGGATTACAACACCTGAACTTGCAAAACAACAATTTATCAAGTTCTTTCCCTACTAGTATTTTTCATAATCTTCTCTTTTTAGCTTACATGAATGTTGCCAACAACTCATTTTATGGCCCAAATTCACCCGGAATCGGTAATCTAAAAATGCTCACATACCTATACCTATGGGGTAACTCATTTTATGGCCAGTTACCCCTAGAAATCTTATCTCTTTCATTGATTAAAACCCTCTTTGCATCTAAGTGTCTAATCACAGGCCCAGTGCTTGAAGGTATATCAAAATTGAAGTCACTCATTGAGCTTGACCTTTTAAATAACCCTTTGAAGTGTTACATTCCTTCATTCATGGGGAAATTATAGAACTTGTCGATATTGAACTTGGAGTCTATTGAGCTTCATGGCTCCATTCCTACTGAGCTTGGTCAGTGCAAAAGCTTGACTTCACTATTTCTTTCATTCAATTCCCTTTCTGGGTCATTGCTGGAAGACCTTTCCAAGCTATCACTTGTTACTTTTTCTGCTCAAAACAACAAGCTTTCTTATCCATTAACATCTTGGCTGGGAAGATGGAATCTGATTGAATCATTATCGCTTGACAACAATGAGTTTTCGGGGGAATTACCACCTTAAATCAAGAATTAACTAGGGTTGACAGAATAAATTTTGAGCAACAACAACTTGAGCAGGAAGATATCGAACACAATCTGTGATTCGGGATCAATCACACAGATTGATCTCAGAGGAAACAAGTTGCATAGTTTGCTTGATGGTTTATTTTCAAAGTGCTTAAACTTGAGGATGTTGGATCTCGGGGCTAATCAGATTTATGGACCCGTACATCACTACTTGGGAGAGCGGCCTAATTTGATCAACCTTCAGCTCGAAAATTACAGTTTGTTGGGTATGATTCCAGATAGTATATGGAGATCTAGGTTGATGGAATTTATGGTTTGATGGATTCAAAGAAAGAGATTAGAGTAGAAGTAATAAAGGTCGTTAATAGAACTATAAAGTGGGTCAGTGATGATAACTTTGCCTATAAGAATGAGCTGACAGATGACATCTCAGATGAGCTAACAAAGAGCGTTGTTCATCTAGCTAAGGTCATTGAAGAAGCTAAAGACATAGTCATCGCAAGACAAAGTGATCAGTCCAATGCTTTGCAGAAAAGTATTAATTCAATGAGCACCAAACTTGCAAATCTCTCTCTTTGCTCATTCTACTCTCATGATGGTGAGATTGTGCTCTATCTTCAGCATCTGGGGAATGGACTTAGCACCAAGGTTATTGAAACAGGACAAGACCTGCCGGTTCAACAGGAAAAACTGGGAACCGGACCTGGTTCCCGTCCAGTTGTAAAAATTTAAAGGGTCAGATGGAAACCGGATTTGGCCGGGTCGGACCGCCATAAACCAAAAAATCGCTGAATCGAACAGAACACGGTTTGGTATACATATATATATATATATATATGAAAATGTCTTTTTGTTTGTTAACCTAATTTGCCCCTATCGTCTCTTTACAAAATCAAATATCACTAGTTGCTAAGCGATTTCTTCTTCATCGCCATCAAGAGGCCATCAATTTTCAAGTGAATTTTCCTAATAAGGTAGTTTTCTAGCAAATTCTTTCATTTTCCATGTTTATTTTCAAATAAAGATCTTCAGTTCATCCTTCTTTTTATCTGCCATATCTTACGGGTTTCGGCTTGTTAATATGTATTGTTTTCAATTTGTAATTTCACTTTCAATTTAAAAGTTTGGTCAGTTTTGGCCCATATTTTAATTGATATTCTTTTTTAGTTGGTTGAAATTTGGCTTGTATTGCCAATGAAATTTGGGTATAATTATTATTGACTACACATGTACACTAGCTTTGTGCATTTGATTAGGAAAAAGGACACTTGTACACTTCAACTTTGTCTTGCATTATCATGATGACTTTAATTAGGAACAATACGTATTTTTTTGGATATTTGTATTCGTTTTTAACATATACTCATGTTTGACAAAAAATATTTTTTCATATATATATATATATATATATATATATATATTTTAAAAAGTCCAAAAAACGGTTGAACCCCCATTAAACCCAATTGAACCTCTAAAACCGTGAACCTCTAGCTTTACCGGCTTTACAGCCAGTCCGGTTTCGATAACATTGCTTAACACACAATGGATCTGGGACTAGAAGGCTCTCTAACTTATCTTAGAAAGTATCTTTCTTGTTGTCTCCAACAAGGCTGCAAGTTTGATTCAGTAGATTCTTCCTCCTCTTCAAGCCAATGTTGTTGTCGTCAAATAATGCATCCAACGCTTTACACTTGATGAGGACAAGATTGTAGCTCAACTTGTTGGTGCTGAGTGGAGGGAGAAGGATAAGCACAACTTCAAAGACACATGAGAAAGGCGGATCACTCCAGCATCTACTTCAACAGCAATGGAGATTGATGATGCCCAGGATCAAGACTCAAAAAAGCCAGAAGACTATCAAGTTGTGAAAATCAAGTAGTATATCTTAGACTAGACTAGCTATTTTTTGTTTTGTCATCTGATTGAAATTCATAAACTCTGTAACTCTTCATGATAATGAAAATTTTTTATTATTCTTGTTCTGAGTACAACTATTCGTTGTACTATCTTATTATAACAAGAGGTTATGTTGAGATCGAAATAATCAGGTTCCTTGAGATAGAATTTATCCATACAAAAAATTATCTTAGGATACAATAATCAAAGTTAGGTGAACACGACCAAGTGCAAATACTATCGTAAAATGACTAAAATTTTGAAACTTAAAGATTAAAGCTGAAGTTAATTTTAAGATGAAGGATGAGGAATTCAAAACTATTTTTAACTATATTTTCTATTTTCATTACTCAAAAATATATAACCAAAAGAATGAGTCATAATAATGCAATGTTAATTGCATTTCTACCAATTCTAATTGCAGCAAGTTGTTGTGACAATAAATAAATAAAGCCGTGATATTATTTTATCATTAACTCATCTAACCACCAATATTATTTTCTTTTACTCAATTAATTACCACAAGTTCAATTTTTTCAATTAATTTCAACAAGTTCTAACTCTTCTAACGGCTAAAATTGGGAATAGATGAATTAGAGGTTCTTTTGGGCCCCAAATATAGTTTCTAAAAGAGAACTTTATGTAGTTGGGGGGATTTATTGCAATAATTTTCTCTGAATAGAAAGGATTTGGCAAGATTGTCCTCTTTAAAAGTTCTTCTGCTGGTAACTTTTGCTGCTCAACAAATTCTTCTGCTCGTAATTTTTGCAGCTCACCGGTAATGGCGTTTATGCATCATTTTATTCGGTTCATGTTTCTTCCTCTAATCATCATTTCGTTGCCTAGTGATGTTAATGGAGATGAACAAGAAATGCTTCTTTCTCCCAATTACTCGTACAACTAGTTGGAGTTTTTCAAAAGTGGAATGAGTCGGTTCCTTGTAGCCATTGGGATTGAGTTGGTTGCGAGCATGGCCGAGTCAGGTCTCTCCATCTTAGGGGTTTGTTACTTAAAGGTCAAATTCTGCCCTCTCTTTTTTTCGAGGCTTTCTTTTCCCGATTTTCATCAAATGCATTGTCTGGTGAAATTTCTCATCAAATTTCCAATTTAAAGCACTTGAAACATCTCAGATTGAATGAGAATCAGTTACCTGGAAATATCCCCATTGAAATCAGTGAGTTGACTCAACCACAAACCATCATCCTCGGTTTCAACTTTTTCGGAGGGAAAATCCATCAAGAGCTTGGCAAGCTTTCTCAACTTGATACTCATGATCTTTCCAGTAATGCACTCTATAGAGAAGTACCTACTGAACTTGGAGAGCTTATTGGATTGCAACACCTAAACTTGCAAAACAACAATTTATCAGATTCTTTCCATGCAAGTGTTTTTCATAATCTTCTCTTTTTAGCTTACATGAATGTTGCCAAAAACTCATTTTCTGGCCCAACTTCACCCGAAATTGGTAATCTGAAAATGCTCACATACCTGTACCTATGGGGTAACTCATTTTCTGGCCAATTACCCCCAGAAATCGAGTCTCTTTCATCGCTTAAACCCTCTCTACATCTGAGTATCCAATCATAGGTCGTTACCTGAAGGTATATCAGAATTGAAGTCACTCACTAAGCTTGACCTTTTAAATAACCCTTTGAAGTGTTCCATTCCTTCATTCATAGGGAAATGTACAAATTGTTGATATTGAACTTAGAGTCTACTAGGCTTCATAGCTCCATTCCTGCTGAGCTTGGTCATGCAAAAGCTTGACTTCACTATTTCTTTTATGTAATTCCCTTTCTGGGTCATTGCTGGAAGATCTTTCCAAGCTATAACTTGTTACTTTTTCTGCTAAAAACAACAAGCTTTCTTGTCCATTACCATCTTGGCTGGGAAGATGGAATCTGATTGAATCACTATCGCTTGATAAACAATGAGTTTTCAAGGGAATTACCACCTGAAATCGAGAATTATCTGGGGTTGACAGAATAAATTTTGAGCAACAACAACTTGAGCAGGAAGATACCGGACATAATCTGTGATTCGAGATCACTCACACAAAATGATCTCAGAGGAAACAAGTTGCATGGTTTGCTTGATAGTTTATTTTCAAAGTGCTTAAACTTGATGATGTTGGATCTCGGGGCTAATCCGATTTATGGACCCGTCCCTCACTACTTGGGAGAGTGGCCTAATTTGATTAGCCTTCAGCTCGAAAATAATAGTTTGTTGGGTCTAATTCCATATAGTATACGGAGATCTAGTTTAATGGAATTTATGGTTTGATGGATTTAAAGAAAGAGATTAAAGCAGAATTGATAAAGGTTGTTGATACCACTATGAAGTGGGTCAGTGATGATAACTTTGCCTATAAGAATGAGCTGACAGATGACATCTCAGATGAGCTAACAAAGAGCATTGCTGGTCTAGCTAAGGTCATTGAAGAAGCTAAAGACACAGTCATCGTAAGACAAAGTGATCAATCCAATACCTTGTAGAAAAGTGTTGATTCAATAAGTGCCAAACTTGCAAATCTCTCTCTTCGCTCCTTCTGCTCTCATGATAGTGCGATTGTGCTCTATCTTCAGCATCTGGCGAATGGACTTAACACGTAATGGATCTGGAACCTGAAGGCTCTCTAACTTATCTTACAAAGTATCTTTCTTATTGTCTCCAACAAGGCTGCAAGGTTGATTTAGCAGATTCTTTCTCCTCTTCAAGCCAATGTTGCTGCTGTCAAAGAATGCATCCAACGCTTTGCACTTGATGAGAACAAGATAGCTGCTCAACTTGTTGGTGTTGAGTGGAGGAGAAGGATAAGTACAACTCCAAAGATACTTGGGAAAGGTGGATGGCTCCAGCATCTACTTCATCAGCCATGGAGATTGATGATGCCCAGGATCAAGACTCAAAGAAGCCAGAAGACTGTCAAGTTGTGAAGATCAAGTAGTATAGCTTAGTCTAGACTAGCTATTTTTTATTTCATCATCTGATTGAAATTCATAAACTTTGTCACTCTTCATGATAATGAAAAATTTTTATTATTCTTGTTCTAAGTACAACTATTCGTTGTACCATCTTCTTTAGATACATAAACTAAAACATGTTACTAAAGAAGTTTGATGTTACTCAAAACAAGCCTAACATTACAAGGAAGCAAGATATTTTGTGTGTTTAAGTTCACTCAGAACCAACAAAATGAGAGAGATTGTTGGATTCTAAGTTAAGAATTAAAGTTTTAGTGGTTCTAAGTTCAGAAGATCAAGAGACCTTAGAAGGAACCAAGCACAATAGCTCAGAAGTCTTTCAACTCACATTATTCAAAAGAAACGCTCCCATCAACAGATGAAAAATCCTCCAAAAGATGGTTAAGGGACTCTTTAGTCATTTAGCACTAAAAGTCACGGGAGTTGACATAGTATTAAATGTCATCGCACCCCAAAAGCTCCTTCCTGTGATAAAGGAAAAATTTGGTTATTGTCCAAGGAACAAAAACATTCCTTTCCATTCCTTACCAGACAAATCATACATTTGTGGGATTAAAAATCTCTTTGGTAGAGATCGCACGGATTTAATTGAGGCTTGCTATCCATAAATGGATTTCTAACGGAAACACTCACAGAGACAACAAAAAGAGTTTGCGCAAGACTTCAAACCCAACGGAAACATTCTCTCTCTCTATGAAAGGATGTTATCCTCAAGTGAAGATGGTTGGTGAAGTATTACAATTCAAAAGAGCAATCAAGCTATCAAACAACTACAACTTCTTCCCTTCTGAATCACAAAAGCAAACACAATCTTTCATATTTGTTGTAACTGAGTTTTCACCGAATTAAAGTTCAAAAACTCATTCATCTCTTTCTAAATACAAATTGTAATCACTAGCTTGGTAGATATATTAGTGTGAGGGAGCTTAGAAATTTAAGAGGAAAGTACTCTGTAAGTAAGAAGCTCAGAGTCTTAGATATAGGAAGGAAGGTACTTCTCTATTGGTATAGCTCACTTCTGTTGTGGTTGTTGGACGGTACTTCAACCAGCATTGTATTGGTTTATTTCTTCACCAAAAGAAGAATCTGTAGTAGATTAAATCTTGGATATAGTCTCCAAATACTAGATTATGCAGATGTTAAACCAAGATAAAAATCTGTGTTTACACATTTTTAACTCTCTTATATTTACTGTCACTGCATTCATCTCACAATCTACTAAAGCTAACATTGCTTTACAATTATCTGAATCAAAAAGGGACTCTGAGTGAAAATTTCCAAATAATTGTTCACTCAAAAGAAGCTTCGAAAGTAACTTCCGCTTAACTTCTGAGCTGTGAAAAGAACTAAAAAAAGAGTCATTCACCCCCCTCTGACCTATTTATCACCCAACTGGGTCTAACAAGTAGAAACCTAGTAGGAACCTGGTAGAAAGCTTATATTTCATTAGAAATTTAAACAATTCACCAAATTTATGTAAGAATCACTATTTTTTATTTAATATGCATACATATTAAGATGGAATTCACAAAATTCACATACATACTAGCAAAGTGTTTGATAAAAACAACATAATCTAGTAAGAACTTGGTAGGTACTTAATAACAAGATAGAAAATCACTAATTTTGTAACAAGACTAATACGAAAACAAGTATAGAAGCCTATAAAGATTACTAAACATCATAAATTGAAAAGAGATGTAAACATATCATATACACCAATGAATATCTACAAACCAAGGCAAAAATGCAACAATTAAAAACAAAAAAACAGCTTCCTACAAAAAAGGCTTTAAAGGAAAAATAGAGAACAAGGATATCAATGACAAAAAGAACAGCTACATACTAAGATCCTACTAGGCTCTATTGTGATATACTTTTTCAAAACTTTTTTCCAATTGTTCAATATCTAGTAGAAACCTATTATGAATCTTATATTTTATTAGAATTTTGTTCAATCCACAAAGTTTATGTTTATACCAAATTTTTACTATATTTCATAAATATACTAGCATCCTACAGGATACTAAAATTTTTTTTCAAACCGTTCAGTATATGGTAGAAATCTTATATTTCATTTGAAGTTTCTTCAGACCACTTAGTTTATATTTATACCTTGTTTTTACTACATTTCATAAAAAATACCAAGAATAATACCAAATGTTAAATTAATTCAAAAAATTCAAAAATTTAATATAAGATTTTATCCAGGTTCCTACTATATATCAAACAGCCGAAAAAATGTATCATAATGGAAGGAGTTTCTTAAATAAAAGTGAGACGAACAAATTTTTTTTAAACGACATAAAAAAAATTTGTTTGACAATGACGAAACAAAATAAGATTATTAAAAAATCGTGAAAAATAACATGAATAGTGCAGCGTATTGAAAGATAATTCCAAAATTAAAAACCCACGAAATGGACATATGGAATAAGAGAATAAAAGAGTAAATATGAAACCTATACGTTACAAAATTAACAATTTCCCTTATATTAATATAGTATATGTTTGTTTAGATAGATTAGTATTCATTATATATTTTTAAGATAAAATAGATTTTTTTTTATTTGCTTTGAACCCAGATTTATTGGATCGAATTCAGATTATACTTACTTTTTTACTATCCGAATTCATTGAATATCCCTTATCAAAATTAACTATTTCAGTTTTCAAATTCAATTACGGTTATTTTGTGATCTTCTTCTCACGTTAAACTTCTTTTCAATATTTATTTGTGGTGTTCTCATGTGATTCAATTTTTTTCATTTTTTTTCCAAATTCATTTGTAGTGTTTTTATCTAATTCGATTTCTTTTATAAATTTGATTTTCTTACTAATCAATTGATTACGAAATCTCCACTTTAGTATCTTATCAACATCAATTTAATTTTAATTTTGGGATTCAAGGAATTCAGGAATTCACAATATCAAGTCAAAGTTACGATCTCCAGTTCGATTTCATATGTAAGCAACAACTGCTCCGCTCGCGTTCATTTTTGTTTTCCAGAAAATATATTATTTTCCGAAGGAAGTATACAATTTTTCAAAAGAAATATACAAATTTCCAACAAAAATATATTATCTTTCAAAAGAAATATACCATTTTTCAAAAATATATATCTTTAAGCTCATCATGCCATCCTCATCTTTGAAGATATTAGAAATATATAATTTTTCCAAAGAAATATATCGTTTTCAAAAAAATATACACCAAAAATATACCAAAAAATACACAATTTTCCAAAGGAAGTATACAGTTTTTTAAATGAAGCATATTATTTTCAAAAGAAATATATTATTTTTCAAAAGAAATATACAATTTGCCAGAAGAAATATACAATTTTTCAGGAAATATATACCTTTAATTTTGTCATTCCATCTTGTCTTTGAAAAATGAAGAATTTAGAAATATAAAACTTTACAAAAAAAATATTGTTTCTAGAAAAAAATTACAGTTTTCCCGAAGAAATATACCATTTTATAGGAAAAAATACCTTCAAGTTTGATGTTCCATCTTTTATACTCGAAGAATTTCTTGGTTTCAGTTTTTTTTTACGAAATATACCAATGATGATGTTTGAACCGTTGTTTTCGTTGTGAAATGAAAAAATTGAAACTATAATAAGAGAACGGAAAGGCATGAGCAATGTAATAGAGAAAAGAAACTGGAAGTTACTAAAATCGGATAACGCAAATTAAAATCGAAGAACCGAAATGCAATTGATGTGGAATCGGAGAACGGAAATGCAAGAGCTACTGAATGACCATGGCGATTTGGGCTAGAATGGCTATGGTGATTTGGGAGAAAACAACCGTTTTTAGAGAGTTAGTGTTTGCTTATGTTTAAGAGTTTAAATTACTAATTACTAGAGATTTTAATTTGATTTGTTTGTGTCAGAGAATGAATTAAATGAAAATGATATTTAGTGAATAAAAATATTAATTAATGAATTATAAAGTTTAAAAGGGATATTTATTAAATACAAATCTTCAATATTTAAAATCTTATTCTACAAGAGGTGTATATAAAAATTACCCTATTATTTTAATATTTTTTTACCTCATTTGAGTTTACATTAATGAAAAGAAAAATCTTCAACATTTCCCGAATATGATTCAAATCTGAGACCTTTATAATTTATGGTTTTCGTCCTAACCACTAGATCAAAACCTCAGTCACCTAGATTATGCTTGCTATTATCCCTATACATAAATTCCAGAATATGGATGTTAATGGGGTGGGGATTATCCGAAACCTGCAGTATTCGAACCGATGAGTTTGGGGCAAAACCCGAAATTTTTCAACTGGAAATGGGGAAAATTATACCGTCCGGTTTGAAAGTGGGCGGATTTGGGTGGAGCTATACCCGCCCCGTGGGGATCCCCGACCCGCCCCAGAATAGATCCCCGTGAAAATACCCGGTATTTCATATATATATATATATACATACATACATACATACATACATACATACATACATACATATATATGTATATATTTATATATGTATGTATATGTGCGTGTGTGTGTGTGTGTGTGTGTGTG